>JANHZU010001489.1:216042-240875 GCA_032468055.1 Acrochordus granulatus | reverse complement strand
TATTTGTTTATTTGCAAGATTAATGCAGCAATCATTCTGGAAACCATTATATGTTCATAAATGTATAGTCTCCCTATATTTCCCTTTCAGTTACACCAAAGATGGTATACTATTCAAATTATCATTGACTCCAATTTTTCTCTATACTATCCCATTTCTGTTTCCCCCTTTAATGAAATCAGTCTCAAGGGCCATAGCTTCTCCATTCAAATTCTTGAGTATTTGAATCTCAGAGACTCCTTAAAGCATATAGTATGCTCCTTTCTATAACTATGGAGAAAATATGTCATTCAGAATTGCACAATGCTAAAATAATGCTAGGGGATCGCAACAAAGCTAACTTTAGAATCTCATGAGACTCAACCCAGAAATAAATTTATTTATTAAACTTTTGCCAATCTTGCAAAAGCAACTCTACATGGCTTAACATCAAGATAAAATGAACAATAAAACATTAAAAGAATACATAACAACATTCAAATTGATTTAAAAAGTAACAAAATGAGGAGGAGGGAGCAAGATACACAAGGGGGGAGGTGCATTTGTTTTAGTCTATTAACCATTGGGGCCCCAAGCCAGTTGGCAGAGGCAAGTCTTCAGGCCCTTTTGGAAGGCCAAAAGAGATGGTGCAGACCTCACTTCAGGGGAGAACGGGAGTCATGGCAGTTCAACATGTGTTGAGCATACAGTCGGAACAAGGTGTAGTTTTCAGGTAGCTAAACATAAATCATTGGGGTCAAGATGAATTTGTTTTCTCTGAATCACCAAGTGCAACAGGTGTTTCCTGGCTTCAGTCCTTGGGCATATTTTATGTACCTTCATTGAGTTTCTATTATTATTTTATTTAGTATCAATAATTTGATTTATAATTTATATCTATTAATCATTTATATCTATTTCCCCCTAATTCTACAAAACTTATATTCTTCAGATATAATGGTACAAACTATAGCAGTGTTATTCCCTTAAAAATAACATCTTTTTTAGTAAGAATAAGATTTTTTTTCTTTCCAAATTGTAATGCGGGAACTTCTAAGCAGAAACTTCCATTATGTTAATTAGCAGGTGTTGTTAGCATGACTAGGGTTATCTAATCTATTTTCCCTTTTCCCCCGTGAGTTTATCAGTGCTGTGTGTAGATTTGCATATACCTATTTTCTTGCATTATTTCACTACAACCAAGTAAAACAAATATATATCAGGAAACACTGTTTCAACATGTATTTACTTGTATATCCTAGCATATAGTACCATTGCAAATCACTGCAGGAATGCAGTTTTCAGGACTAGCTTGTAATACTGAAAGGTAAAATCATGGCACTATCCTATTGCACTGATAATTCCACTTAATTTTTAATGCAGTTTTCTTCAACTTTATACTCTCCCACTGTGCTGGATTTCAGCTTCCATGGTTTCCAGTCAAAACACCTCATAGTTCTATTTGTTTGGAGATTATGAGGAGGGGGGTGGAGTTTGATAGATCTGAAAGCCACCAAGTTAAGGAAATCTATTAAATGAGTGTTTGCTAGTGCTTTTGACTGTGAAACAGCCACAGTAATATTAATATATCCGCCAGAAGTGGAACAAAGAAATCCCAACATAAGTAGTGACATAAAAAAGCTGAACAGTAAAAGAATATACGGTTGCAGTCCTGTTCTGTTATTTCAGACACAATCTAGTTGCAAATCCACAATCAGATTTGGATAATAAGAATTGTTGAAGAAAACACCCTATATAGCACTGCCATTAAGTCCCTTTATAGATGGAGAGATCACAGGCCTACTATTGTAGCTATATAATACATGTTAAAGTGTATGAATTTGTATAGAGCTTTTGATTCACATGTTATACTTCAGGGAGTATTGCCTGTGACACTTTTGTTTTACAGCAAACATACACTGTTTAGACACAGTGAAACAATTGCCTCAGTCAGCATATACTGGAGCATGGGGTGGAAGAGCAAATAGTTGGAGGACTGAAGTATAGGTGCTCCATTGCCTACTATATGTCCTCCAGCCTAGCCTGATACTCTGAAATGCAGGTGAAGATACTATCTTGTCATCAGTACCGAAGTCCTATTCAGTTGCCCATCTGCCTTACTCTTGCTCACAGAATAACAAGGAAGTGCAGAGCTTTAGCGCCTTTTCCAAATTAACTTCACTTCAGACAAATATGTGATAAGACTTTATGTACACCATTCCAATTGAATGCTTCATGTGCGTTCACATGATACCTTTGCCCAATGTTTTAGATTTACAAAGCATACAGAATCATAAACTAAGTTACATTTGCCACTCATTAGGCTAACATATAATTGACTAGACTTTGGTTAAATCTGTTGTGTAATATGGCAGTAGCCTTTAGGAAAAGTAAAGGCAGAGTCCAATTTTCAACATGACCTAAATTTTAGAAAATTGCTGAACAGTCACAATAAGTCTCTATCCTTTAACTCTGTTTCTAAAAAGAAAAGACATTTGGGTCTTCCTAAGGCCTTCGTATGTTTTATTTGAACTCATAGGAATTTTAACTTTCAGTCTCTTAAATTATTTTGCACCAGATTAATGCAAAATACGTGCACATCTCTTTTCCTTCAATGACTTCAGAACCAAATGCAACAAATATTTTCACAAATGCACATTTAAAAAAGTAAGGCAAATCTCATAACCCCTCCCCTGCATGCATCATGTATCTCAATCCATATTTATGCACTTAAATTGGACTTCTGCTACAAATTACCAATAGAGAGGAAGGTGGAACTCGAGGTACAGAATCTGAGCTCCATCCTGTCCTAATTCAAAGGTACGGACTGATTTCTCCTTTCCTTTTCAATGTTATGATCAAGGTCAAATAGACCTCTGACAGCAGAGGTGATCTTTGCACTCTTTCCTTCCTCCGTTTTTAAAATATGGATTTCATCAGAGGCACGGAAGGCTTCCAAGGAAGCTGGGGACCTTCTCGGGCTTCAAGGAAGGGGCGTTTGCTCTCCGACCCCTCCCCCCACTTTACTCACGCGAAGCAAGGGGGCAGCCTGGGCTCTTCCGTTCCGCATCCCTTATTATTTTAGGCTCCAGGTGATGCGACCCCCCCTCCCCGTGGGGCTTGGGCCATTTTCCATCTCCATCCGGGCGGTTCTTCCCGAGATCTCCTTTTCGCCTAGCAACTAAGACTTCCTTCATCTCCCGGGAGAAGTGTGCGTGCGGGTACGGAGGATAAGCCGGAGGATCTTGCCTGGGTCGGGAAGGGAATCGGTGGAAGACGAGGCAGGAAGGAAGCGAGGAATCGCGGAGCAGGAATCTCCTTGCGCCTACCTGCGGAAAGGCTGAGAGACAGGAGGCCCGTTTCCCTCAGCGGCGGCCAGCCGCTTGCCTGGCTCGCCCGCGGATCCGTCCGTTACCCCGCGCTAACAGCGAACTTGTCCGCGGCGGAAAAAGAAGCCAGGGCGGCAGGAGCGGAGCACCCCTTAGGGACGAGCCCAGGAACCGAGCCGAGCTAGTGCTCCGAGAGCGAGCAGCGTCCCCCTCCAGGCTCCGACGCGCGCCTCGCGGCTCAGACCTGCGCGCCGCGCCGCGCTTGCCCGACCCTCGCTCCTTTGCGGCTCCCCGCTCGCGTCCTTCTCGCCGCTGGGGCGGGCTCGGCTCGCGCGGGGCTCCCAGATTCCCCCCCCCCCAAGCCTTGGCTAGAGCGACGGGGGGTGGATCGCCTCTCCGGCTGGTTGATCGCAGCCAAGCGGGAATCCGAAGTCTGAAGCGTCTGGAAAGGGGAAGGAAGTGCTCCGGAGAGGCTTTCTCCACCCGGGCAAGGCGAACGTCTTTTGGCTGTCCGGGGGTGACGTAGGTGTGAGTCACTTAGCGATGCGCGTCAGTGGGCACAGTGCGGGGCTTTTCTTGGCAACACCGTCCGGGCGCCTTTTGGGACGGAGCGCCAAAAACGGCGGACGCACTCCGAAACCCAAAGCGACGCCGCAAATCAGCAGACGGATCCGCGTAAGATAGCTCGCTTTAGGGGGACCGTAAGCGTCCCCACCTGATGCTTCAGAAAAAGACGAGATGTTCCCACAATGCCTTGAATCGTTTTGGCACACTGCGGGAAAGTGTCCCCGGTAGCAATCAGCCGAGACCTGCGCGGCTTCTCGTCTCCTTAGTGCGTGCGGGACTTGTGATGCCCGTTTAGAGCAGGTTTACACAGTTGCCCCTGGCTGCCCATAAATAAGGAGAAGCTGTTTGGCAGCCCAACCTGCCTAGGCAGGTAGCAGGAATTTGAATCCGAGGTGACCCTGAAGCCAAGAAATGCATCCCTTGCTGCCTGGAGTGGATGGGAAAGAAATTGGGAAGGCTGGTACTTTCTCCATCTCTATTTCGATCAAGCGAGATGACCTGAGGGAGGAAGAACAACACAGATGTCGTCAATGCATTCTGTCCTCCCTTATTTATGGGGGGCCAGATTCTGCCATAAATTGGCCTGCTCCCTTTTGGCTTCATTCCTAGTCTGTTTTTATCTTCCATGATTTCAGAGCTGGGTTTCCAGGTTCTACCTCTGAAGCCCAGGACCACACTTTTGGGATCAAAAGGGAATGGCTCTGAATTCTCCAAGAGAGAGTGAAGAAGGGCCTGGTGTTAAAAGCATGTTGGTCCAACAAGCCAGTTGTGTTCACAAATGCTTAAATGAAAAATAGTGCATTTCGTGCTGTCTAATGAAAATTTAAAAATTAATAATTAACACTGACTAGACATTTCATTTTAAAAGCATACCCTCTTCTCTTTATATCTTGTATTGTTGATAGGTGTCACATGCCAAGTTAAAATTGAATTATGAAGCTCCATTCTTCCAAGAGAAAAAGGTAGTTTTAAGAGCTCTATGTTAAAAAAAGGGGGGGAGAGGACAAGACTGCCTTTGAGATAAAAGTGGCATATATATTTATACTGAAAAGAGAAAATGCCAAGAAAATGCACAAATTACTGAACCATCACATAAAACATTAAGCTAAAAACAAGCCACATTACAGAAAATCTTCGATTTATGACCATAATCGGAACCAGAATTTCCATTAATAAGCAAATTGGTTGATAAATGGATTGAACTCGATTTTATGACCCTTTTTTGCCACAGTTTTTAAGCAAATCATTGCAATTATTAAGTGAATCACACCGTTTTTAAGTGAATCCAGCTTTTCCCATTGAGATTGCTTGTTATAAGCCAGCTGGAAAGGGAGCAAATGGTGTTTACATGACTCTAGGATGCTGCAAACATCATAAATACATGCCGGTTGCCAAGCACCCATGTTTTGATCATGTGACTGTGGAGATGCTGTGATGGTTGTAATTGCAAAGACTGGTTGTAAGTCACTTCAGTGCCATTGTAATTTTGAAAGATTGGTAAATGAATGGTTGTAAGTCAAGGATTATCTGCTATAACCTCTCATGTAATGTGTAGCTGGCCAAAATCCCTTATCCTTACTACCAGACCTTTTCTTTTCCACTTGAAAAGCTAAGTATCAGGCTCAACATTACAAACTGATAAAAGTTTGTTTATCAAAAACTTTTTGATTTTTTTCAAAAATCAAACACTCAGAAGTGATATATTCCAAATATATTCCAAAAATTAATGCTATCTAAGCAGAGAAGATTATTTACTAAGCAATATTTACTACAAGTACATGTGTTCATTTGACTATTTGCCAAATAGTGAGGGGTTTTTTTACCAAAAATGTTGAGATGGGATAAGATGGAAACATTTTTTGCCTAGCCAAAAAGGGTATATTTGTAACATAAAATGATAATTTATCTGCCTGTTATATTTGCATGGATTTGGAAAATGCAATTTACAACAATAAATATATTTTTCCAGTGCATGGTGAACTATATTTTCACCAAGACATAGCCAAAGGCAGTCTTAATCTTAGGGAGGAACTGACTTTTTCAAAATGTGTCTGTCTTTCTGAGTATAAAATATTTTATCCTTTTTTATTGATCCCATGAAAATATGATAATAACTCTGATAGATCAAGCTGGGACAGCACATCCCAGGTGGAAAACAAGGAGCAAATCCAACTGGAAGGAAGTACAATCTCAGGTTCAACCACATATAATTGTGATCAAGGTAGCAAAGTATCATTTTGTCTCTGCCCTTATTATTAATTAGCCACTGTAGCTTGTTCACTCAGCATTTTGTTGATAGAATCACTCCCACTTATTCCCATTTTCACTTACTGAAAGATAACTGGACAGAGTTTGAAGTGTTGATAGGATACTATCTTGAAATGTTATCTGAGAGAAGTTTGATCTTGAGATGGCGGGATAAGCTCTGCCATCTTCAGGTTTGATGCTCATACCAGATGGCTAATATAAATGGCTGGGGTGAAAAGGATGCCTGGTCCAGGTTGTGGTTAATGCTTCCTTATGAGATGGAGAGATGCCACCCTTCTTTTAAAAAGGGCCCTGGTACAGCCTCTCTTTAAGGACTACTCTCTAGGCTTTGCCATAATACACAAACATCATCTGGTCTCTAGCCAACCCTTATTTGGAAAGCTTGTCAAGAAGGTGGAGGTGCATCAGCTACAAAGAAGCTAGAAACAATTATAGATTATATGGACTTTTCCAATCAGGATTCAAATCTAGACATGGGATCAAAACTGCATTGGTCTTTCTCATGTATAACAAGACATAGATGGGGGTGTCTGACACTTTCAGTACAGTTCAGGCTCTCAGTGGCCTTCAATATTATCAGCCCTATTATTCTACTGAATTATTTGTAAGTGTTAAGAGTTGGCAGGGACACTTTTCCAATGGTTTTGCTCCATTTTGAGTGGATGGATCCAATCACTGTGTTTGAATTAATAACAAAATACATGCCATTCATAAACACCTTCCCAAATTCAATCCCTGTTATCTCCTTAGGGCTGGAAAAATTGCCAAGTGAAACCCTTAAAAGCTACTGCCAGTGAATATAATCTATTGAGTCTCAACTGAACCTATAGATTTATTTAGCAGCTTCCTATGTTCTTTATATCGCTTCATTTGTATCCCAAGTATAAGAGTTTTCAATAATTTCCTTTATATTGCTACATCATCGTTAAGAGAGTAGTTCTGAGAACTTTGTTCTGGAAAGCTTTTGAAGACTAATGGAGTAGCCAGGAGTCAGCACTTTCAGGCATCAAAGGACACATAATTTTCTCAGATGGCATCCTCAGTTTCTCAGATGGCATTCCCACCCAATTAAGTTTTTTTTTAAAGATAATGATCAAAACTTTGCAAGATGATCAAAAGAGATTTTGGTATTCCTGGACAAAATCTTGAAGGAGTGAGGATGAGAATAATAACATCTTTTCAAGTGAGAAAACTAAACTCTTAAAAGATTTGATGATTGTGACTCAAGTTTAGCTCAGACCAAGTAGGAACTAGAGTGCCAAAGCTTAGGAGGCACCAATGCTGCCCCTCCTTCCAAACAGTCTAAAAACTAATACGATTTCACTAGGTGGAGATGGTGCCATCAGTAGTAGGGGTGCCATATATCCCTGAGATATTTGCCTACATACAGGCATATGTACATTCAGAGACAATAGAAACTACAAGAAGTTAACTTCATGGACCCAGGTTGAAATTCATTGCCTCAAAACTTATTTATTTTGATAAAATGAAAATAATACATCATAAATGGGCTGTGTATGCAATACTGAATTACAAATAATGATACTCTGTGTGCATATCGAGTCACAGCTGGCTTGGCCTGCTGATTTATTTATAAGATTTAAAGATCTTAAGAAACACAACTATGGGTAATAGACAATAGTTTAATAAAGCCAAACATCATAAAACAATAAAAGCAAGAATAGAAACCTGAGGTCACAACGTCTTCTTCAATTCATTTAACACCACTAACTTAATACTCCAACTTCACCCTATCCCAATGCATGGAGGAAGACTCAACTCTTTATGGCCTTCCAAAATGTTAAGACTAACAGATCTCAGTTTGCCTGTCTCCTTCCTTCCTTCCTTCCTTCCCTCCTTCCTTCCTTCTTTTTATATCCTGTCCAATTCATGAATTTCAACTTCTTTGACTCCACATTTCCAAAGATTGTATCTGAAAAGGAAGGAAACAGTCAGTTAGCTTCTCCTTCCTGTATTTAGAGTCCACTCTGCAAATGGTGCCTTAGGCCATTTGATTGGAAGAACATTAAAAGGCAACATCTGTTGGTCAACTGTAATGAGACATGTATTTGCATGGGATGTGGGACTTGGACCTCACTAATTCCTATGTCATATATCCAAACTTTCTTCTAATACCCCTCCTGCAGCTCTGGGGAGAGGCAGATAAATGTATTGCCAGCATCCACCTTATTCCATCGAACATCTTCTTTGCCATTGATTTACCAAGGATGACGTAAATTGCCACCCCTTTCTTATATAATGGGGGACCATGTGCAAAAGGTCAGATCCCTTTTCCAAATTAGCACTCCAATTGTTAAGAATTTAAATCCTTATTGTATATAACAAGTTCATAGACCTAGAAGAAAGTTGAAAAGAGAAAAAAAAGCACTGAACAAAACCTCCTCTGCAGTTTGCCTATTGAGCAAACAGGTCAGCAGATGATGCTGACAATATGTCACTCCATTACATCCTGCAACGTCTGGATTGCCCAAGGACGTACGCACAGGTCTTTTTTATGGACTTCAGCTCAGCGTTTAACACCGTCATCCCAGAAATCCTTTGCTACAAACTGACCCAGCTCACTGTACCTGCCCATTTCTTTAAGTGGACAATCAACCTTCTGACAGATAGGAAGCAGCAGGTGAAGTTAGAGAAAATTACATCCAGTACTTGAACAAACAGCACTGCTGCTCCTCAAGGATGTGTGCTCTCTCTGCTACGCCAATGACTGCATCTCTAGTGACCCTTCTATCAAAATTTTGAAGTTTGCAGATGACACAACAATCAGTGGACTCATTAACTATGGTGATGAGTCTGCATACAGATGGGAAATTGAGCCTCTGGTCCTGTGGTGCAGTTCAAACAACTTAGAGCCGAACACACTCAAAACTAAAGAAATGACAGTGGATTTTTGAAAGAGACCCACTGTTTTATCCACCCTTATCATACTCAGCAATATAGTATCAGTAGTACAATCCTTCAAGTTTTTAGGATCTATAATCTTATAATTTATAAATGGGAAGTTAACATCAATACTGTTATTAAGAAGGCACATCAGAGGACGTACTTCCGACATCAGCTCAAGAAGTTCAATCTGCCTCAAGAGCTGCTGATACAGTTCTACAAAAAAATCAATGAGTCTGTCCTTTGTACATTTATTACTGTCTGGTTTAGTGCAGCAACCATACAGGACTGGTACAGACTCCAATGTATAGTCAGGATCACAGTATTGCAATTAACCTGCCCTCTATAAAGGACCTGTATCATGAGAGGGTCAAGAAAAGGGCAGAGAAGATATCTGCAAACCCCTCTCATCCTGGACACAACTTGTTTGAACCTCTTCCCTCTGATACTAGGTATTGCATACCAAAACTACTAAACACAAGAACAGCTTTTTCCCTTATGCCATCTTTCAAATAAATACTTGACTAATGCTATATGATCATACTACATATGAAGGATATACAGAAGGATAGAGAATTCTAAATTAACTCAGAAGTTCTGTCTAATGTGTATACATACTTATCAATTTATAATACTTCCTTCCTATTTTTTCAAATAACAAACATTGTTTGTATTATCTTATACTGTTGTCTTGCAAATACTGAGAGCTGCTGTACTGGAGTTAAATTCCTTGTGTGTCTAAATATGCTTGGCCAATAAAGTATCTGAGTATCTGAAAAAAGAAAAACTTCTAATCAGGTTGATTCAGCTTAGACTCTTACTCCCAGTACCTGCATATACCAAAACTACTAGACATGTGCTCAGATAGTAATCCATGAATAAAACAGAGATTATACCATATCCTACCTGCTGTAACATCACTGAACCTAATTGCTGTCCAAATCCCCTTACTCCAGACCTACTCTAGCTGGCTGGGGACTTTCCCCCAGATGGCTTTTAGCCAACCTCTGAAGCAAAACACAGTTCCCCAAAGACAAAAAGAAAGTTGCCTTTTATCTTTTTTGAAAAGTCCATCTGAGGGAGAAATCCCACCCTCCTGATTTTGTCTCTGAGATTTAGTTTTCTCAGGCCTTGATTTTTGCTGCCTATTACCTGGATCACACTGTCTTGCTTTAACCCTTTTGTGTTTGAACTATTGAAGTGGAATTTCTCACGACCCATTGCATCATGTAATGCATGACAGTTGTTTGCAGGCAATCTTGGGTATACCTGGTGAGAATTCAAATGGAAAGGTGCAATTCTACAAGGGCAGCAAAATGTCCTCATCCAACCTTCTTCTACTCTTCTACCACTTTGAGCCTGAAAGGTATGTCTCAATGATTATAAGCTAAAGCATCTTGAGAGAAAAGTACATTGCTGTAAATCCCAAAGCTTCCTGATCTAGGCATATATCATAACAACCTTCTTGGAGCTGCCTTACTTTGAGAATTTGTACAATATCTGTAAAAATAATCCTGTGCCTTGATCCACTTGACTCAAGGTGATAATTAAACACGGCACTCAGACACAGATTCATAAATTCATAAACAGCAGCCTATAAATAATTTGCTGGATGTGTGGCCACCCTCTTGTCATCCTGGTTCTTGAATCTTGCAGCTGCCATTTGTCTCCATGGTAATAGCATCATATGACCATCCACCATTCATTCATTCATTGCAATTTCTTACTGAAAGGAGGAGAAGGAGTAGGGGAACAAATAACATTGAAAACTGAACCTTTCAAAATTGTCAAGGGCTTTCAAAACACAAGAAGAAAAGGACTGATGCATACCACCTAGAAAAAAGTGCTCTATTTTTTTCATTCAGGTAAGAGAAAGAGTGAGTAATAGCTCACTCCACTAGCTGGAGGAAGAGCTGCCAGCTCTTAATCCCAAGAGCCCCTTAACTGTAAACGGCAAGAAGAGTGTGGCTTCTCCAGCTTCTTTGCCTATACCAATCTGAAGCTTTTTAATTACACAGAGAAGTGAAGACAGATGTTGCAATCTAAGGCAATCACTTCTAATATTTGATGGCATTTTTAATCTCCCCTAGTTCTTGTTTACAATACAACCAAACATACTAAATATACACATGAACATCTTTTATCTTCTAACAAGCGTCCACATGGGATATTATCAGTAGGGTGAAGGGCTACCTCCATACCTGTCTCCAAATTCTTATCAATCCTCCACTTATCTTGCCTGAAATTGCTCTAGTGGTAGCTTTTTTCTAGTGCTGGACAGGCTGCTGCAGCTGCTGCATTGTGATAGGAAACGGACATGCAGAAGGAAAGGAGAGCAGTCCTTTCGCGCGCTCTCTCCCTGGGGACTCCAGAAGCCAAATTAAAACATTCTGAAAATGCACACAAAACAATAACGAGGGAGGGAAATACAATGGATATGCAGTAAATAAGACATAACTGGCTGAGAGATAATGGCAAAATGAGAAATCACTTTACTAGGTATGTTACTGGCCTTGGACTTAAGTCATTATAAAAGTGACAAGCAACAAATGAACATGAGTGCTTATCCAAATTCCCAGTCATTACAATTATGCCATCAAAGAAAATATAATAAATTGCAATTTTACCTGAGAACTGCCAGGGTCAGAAAGTCACAGTGTAATATTGTTTATACTGACCATATTTTTAATTAGTGTCACTGTCCACTCTCATTTTCACTGAATGCGAAATATACCTGGAGTTGGGTTCATCCTATGGACATATCAGAAACAAGTATTCTGTCTTTATGAAACTGCTTCGAACTGTGCACATCCTAAATGTTTCCTGGTTGGATTTGAAATCCATTTGCCATCCTTGCTTTTAGAGTACAATCGATTCAAATTCATCATTTTGGCAGATCAAAGAATAGTTAATGAATGTTCTTACATATGACCTTATCAAAAGTCTCCCTTCTTACAGAACTTGCAACATAAAAGAAGCTAATGCTGTGACATATATAAGAGAAAGCATCTCAGTAACAGTTGTCGGAAAATATATGTTTAAAAAGGTTCTATTCAGAAACTTTATTGGCCAAGCATAGTTAGACGCCCAAGGAATTCAATTCCAGTACAGCAGCTCTCAGTATACTTGCAAGGCAACAGTAAATAAAATAATAATACAACAATAAATGAAGTTAGATATTCAACAGTAAAGTGTGCATCTAAATATACTGCCAGTAGAAAGGGAAAATAATAAAGTGTAGAATTAGAACCATGATCTATTGATAAGTATGTAAACACATTAGACAGAACTGGGTTAATTTTGAATTTTTTTATTCTCCTTTCTCCTTTCTGTGTTTCTGCTAGATGCCTGGCTGGCTGTCTTAGGAAAAGAATGCTGGACTAGATGGGCCTTAGATCTTACCCCATGCAGCACTAAGCATAGGACTAAACACTGGGTTTTTCAGTTCAGGTATAAACATTAACGGGTCTATGTTAGGTAATTCAAACCTGGGGAAGTGTCATATCATTTTGTAGGAAGATTGATTCTCCATCTTCCCTATCATACACACAGACCATCCAAGCTGTCCCCCTCCTGCCCATCTCTTCTCCCCCTCTTACAGCATGTAGAGAGACTATAATGATAAGAAACCACCCAGGAAAGACCCCAGGAAAGACATCACCAAGAGGTAAGGAAAAAGGTCATTGTGCCCTTAATCAGCGGCAGCGGATCCACCCGATCCAACAGGGGCCGCCAAACAATAGCCGGCTGAGCAGCAGCAGCAGCTGATGGCCAGGACCTGCCCAGGAGCGGATCCATGTATCCTCTCGGAAGGAACGAGCAATGAGACAACGATAAGACTCGCACCCAGAGCAGCAGCCCCCTCCCAATGAACTTCCTGCGAACCATAAGCAACGACAGAGAATAGAAGTTCAGGGCGACGGGGCAATCCTCCTGCACAGACCAAGGGGCCATCAAGAACCATCACCCGGATTAAACCACAATCGAACTCAGCTAAACTTTTCTACACCTCAAAAGATCCCATGTCCATAAAATGTTGCCCCTTGCCTTTTTTCTTGGTCAGCCCACCTTCTGAGAGCCGTCCTCTGTCCTGCTGTCAGAATAAACTCCTCCTCTTCAGGCAACCGTCTTCGCTTCATTATTTTCTGCCCCTCTTGGATCGGACCTTCTGGGATCCCATTTCAGAATCTTCTAACAACTTATTAAACTCTAAAACTGAGTTAAGAAACACATTCCTTTTGTTCGCATACCAAGCTTTGCCTAAACATGATTATTATCATTTAATGTCATGGCTTTGTTCATACAACATGCTAAAACAATGACTGAGTTCCTATGATACGTTAGATACATACACAAACATACATAAACAATCCAAGCTTAGCTCAACCCAGCCAGAATATGACTGGGAATAGGCATCAGGATGTGCAGCAGGCTGTCTATAAATATTGCAATGCCTTCTTGGGCAGATCAAACTTCTGTCTAAATCATGCTTAGTCCCTAACAATCACAAACTACATGTGACAACCACAAAATATATTACTAGAGGTCATGTAAGACAAACTGTTTCTTTCAACTAAATGATATTATAAGGAATAATTTAGCAGTTACGATGAATTAATTCACAGGTAATAAAGGAAGAAGAATGCTGAAAGTCACCGTTTTAAATTCCAGGCATTAACAAACAATGGCAGTGAAATGTGAACTGGTTTTGTGGCTGCTGCTTTACTTTCCAAAAACAGCTCATGGGGTTCTTTGCATGTGTTTCTTTCCCTGCTTTGCTAACTAACTGGCACGGTTAAGCAAAGCAGATGGGAACAAATGTATTACTTGTACGGAAAGTCCATACTGAATGAATTACTTCATTCTGGTGATCTAGATGCTGCCAAAGTCCTTGGAAAAGGACAAGAAGATGGAGAGCCATCAACATTTTCCCCTCTGAAAACCTGCAGTTCTCTTTGCTGTCTTTCATCCTGAGGTTTCTTGCTTAGCTTCATGCAGGAGCTCGTGTTTCACACAACTATCATGTGATCTCTCCTCTCAACCCCCCCCACCCCCAGTATATTTTAAGCCTTTTCTTGACGTCACACTTTTCTCCATCTCAACAGGATTTATTTTGTGTTCAGGGATTAGATTGCAACCTTTGAGCTTGTTGTTTCTATTATTCTTATTTCAAGGCACTTAGAGTGATGAAGATAAACTGTAACACAGACAAAGAGAGAAGTTTATGTTTGTCTTCCATTTTGTCCTTCTTTCAGACATGTCCTTCCTTGATCAGACCTTTCTATATGCTGAAGGAGCACATTCAACTTTTTTTAGCATGTGGTCAGAGCCAAGGATGAAAGTTGCTGAAAATAAGATACAGTATATGCTCAATAAATAAGCTAAATATTAACTACTTAATAAGCAAAAACAGAAAAGTGATTTGTTTAATCATCACAGGGACTTAGATCAACCTATCTTCAGGGCAAGGCTATATAGGACTTTTAAAAAAAATACAGTAATTGGCAATCTGTGTACCTCCAGGTCTTGCTGCCCCAAAGACTATGTCCAATAATGGGTGAAACTGGGAGTTGAAGTAGAGCAATGTCTAATGGGTATAGCGTATTCCTGATTTTGAAGAGAAAAGGAGATATGGACTAAGCCATGAGAAAGAGGTGGGGGTGATAAAAGATTAGCAAAAGAGAGCTTAGTAATAATTGTTCATATTGCACCCAAAGACTAACTAGATCTATATATATCCTAGAACTTTACAGATATGTTGGAACTATCATTCCCAAAATTTCTCAACAAGCATGGACAATGTGTATGCCATTTGCCCTGATATGCTAGTGAGCAAGAATCCCAAGTTTAAATATACTTACAAAGCAGTCCTTTACTTAAAACCAAGTTAGGAGGATATTCTTGGAGCTAGTCCCAACTCAACCCAAAGTTCTCATTCAAGGCAAAAATGACCAGGCTCAAAATTGCACTGTCACTGCTATATATTTACCTGCTTCTTCTTTTTATATAGAGTTAGTTCACTCTAGATTACTGCCCAACAAGAGAGGGCAAGTGAGACAAGTAGGGGCTGCTCCTACTTATCATGCCTTTTCCATTTTCTTTTATTCAGTCCAGTAAAAACTTGGAGAAGGCAAGCAAAAGGATAACAACAGTGAGGAGGAGATGTACTGCCAAAATGTTTGGAGTCAGAAGTAAAGTTCTGCTGAGTTGTGGACCTTGGATGGTAATCCCTGATGCCTGATGTTGCTTCATCCCAGCTCTCGTTAATGCTGATGAAATGCCGAGGGAGGAAAAGCAAAGAAAAATGTGGGTGGTGAGTGCTGGGATGACAGATTTCTCAGTTTGTATTTCATCCAAATGCTTATCTTACTTGCTGGAGCTCTTCCTAACTGGCAACTTGATTCTGTTATTCAATTTTCAATGAGATAAATTTTTATTTGCAGATGGAATGTTTTTCAGGTATAAGGCACCCAGCTCCAGCACCCACATCACTTCATAAGTCAACAAGAAAGATTGGTTTGATCCAGTTTATTCAAGTCACTGGCTTTCAGCTAGTACAATCAACAGAAAAATGAAACATTTTGAAGGATGGTGTCTATTGTGGAAGAAAGCCAGTCTATTCTTTGGTATTGTACTCTATTCCCCTTATTAAGATGCAAACAGCAAGCAGTAGCATAGAAGGAAGGATCTACCCTCCTAAGCTAGTCTAGTTGCCAGTACTAGAGTAAGAGTTACCTGCCAATACTTACTGAGGAGCTGTGTAAAAAGGGCCAAGAGATGCCTGGGATGCCGCTGGAGGAAAACAAGAAACAAATCCAACCAAACACAGGTTAGAGGCATTATTAAGGCCTATCTTGTGGCAGTAAGAGTGGCGAAGTTACTTCTCTGCTCTTACTGCATCTACAGAGTATCACTTGATGACTTGTTTCGGGTTACCCAGTCTCTCCTTGGACAAGAGGGCATGGAGGACCATCTGAAGGACTGAGCTGAGAAATTTGTGGAACACCTGATGGACAAAATCACTTGAATCTGCTCTCACCTGGTCTCCATGTATGAGGCAGGGTCAAAAGAGATGCCTGGGGAGAGGTCTTACCTGATTATCTGGGAACAGTTTGATTTTGTTGGATCTGAGGAAGTGGACAGGGTCTTCAATGCTGTCAGGCCAACCTCCTGCCAATTAGACCCTTGTCCCTCCTGGGGATGGTGATTTCCAGCTGGGTGTCAGCAGTGATTAATTCTTCACTGCAGGCAGGGACATTCCTACAGCCTTTTAAAGAGGCCCTGGTGTGCTCCTTTCTTAAAAAAACTATCACTTGACTCTACCTGTCTGGACAATTTCTGTTCAGTCTCCCACCTTCCTTTTTTGGGGAAGGTGGTTGAGAAGGCAGTTGCTTGGCAGCTTTAGAGAATCCTGGATGAAATGGATTATCTAGATCTCTATCAGTCTGGGTCCTGGCCTAGTTATGGGACAGAAATGGCTTTGGTCATGCTCATAAATGATCTCTGGCAAGAATGGGATAGAGGTAGTGCATCCATCCTTGCTCTACTTGACCTCTCAGCAATCTTTGATATCATCAACCATGGTATCTTTTTGGGCAGGCTGCAGGAGTTGGGGTTGGGTAGCACAGTTTCACACTGGTTCAGCTCCTTTCTTCGTGATCAGTCCAAATGGAGTGAGAGGTTCAGCTCTCAGCTGCTACTATGTGGGGTGCCACAGGGTTTGGTACTTTCCCCTCTCCTCTTTAACATCTACATGAAGCCACTGGATGAGATCATCTGTCACCATGGGATAAGGTATCATCAATATGCTGATGATACACAACTTTATATCTCCATCCCAGGTGACCCAGGCGTGACTGTGACTACCCTCTTGCAATGCCTGGAGACTGTGAGAGACTGGATGGGGGACAAGAGACCTCGACTGAACCCTGGTAAGACCAAGTGGCTGCGGCTGCAAGGGTCTCTGGTTCTGAGGGTTTAACATCTTAAGTGCTGATTGGGGTGGCACTACCCCAGACAGACCCAGTGTGTAACTTTGTGGTTCTCCTAGACTCACAACTTCTTCTTGATGAGCAGGTGGCAGTTGGAGCTAGGAGGGCCTTTGCATAACTTTACATTGTGTGCCAGTTGTCTCCATATTTGGATCCGGAGTCCCAGTGCTTGGTCACTCATGCCCTAGTCATCTCTCAACTTGACTACTGCAATGTGTTCTACATGGGGCTACCCTTGAAGAACATCTAGAAGCTATACTGCAAAGTGCAGCTGTGTGGACAGTTCTTAGGATTCCAAAGGTAACCCATACAACATCACTGTTGTGTGAACTGCACTGTTGCCAGTATGTTTCTGGGTTCAATGCAAGATGTTGGTCATCACCTATAAAGCCCTTCATGGCATGGGTCCAGGTTACTTAAGGGACCATCTCAACCCAATGGGTTCAGCCTGCCCTACCCATGCTGACAGCAATGGCATGCTTTGGATCCCATCAATCAGAGAATTTTGGCTGATGAGGTCCAGAAGATGGGCCTTTTCTGCCACAACACCCACCCTTTGGAACATCATTCCTCCCAGGGTATGGTCAGCCTGCACCCTTCTGGCCTTCTGAAAAAGTCTGAAGACATTGGTTTGTGGGTTGGCCTGAGGGCCGGGTAACCATGTTTCATCAAGGTCACTACTTGATCAATGACCCCAACTCCATTCTGTCCTGTATCTTGTACTTCTCCTGATTTAATATTCATTTATTAAATTGTATATTTTTATTACTATTTTAATGTGCACTACTAAGAGTCACTCATTGCAAGCTGGGCAGCAACATTTAATAATAAATAAATTTCTGAAGGAGGTAAGAATCATTCTCACTGTTGCCTCCAGTACCAAATACCTCAGTCCAGTCTCTTTTGTGAATGGTGTCCTTAGAATTAAATGGAATAATGATGATGGGACTGGGATAGTATTCTTTTGAGTACGTTGCTGATCATATTCCTAGATATCCAACTTCTTCTGAAATACAGCATAACAACTATTAATGAATCTGAAGATTTGGGCACATTATAGTGCACATCAGCTGGGTATCTATCCACGACATGTAGCTTCTAAGATAGAGCCAAGGATTCTTGCCATGCTGAGGATTGCATTTAGGTTTTCTTCTCTTGTGCTATTTTAATGCTTGGATTATAATTCTACAGAAGCAACCAGCTGCCTCAGCTCTTGGTTATATTATTATTATTGACAAATCCCCACCACTGCTACATTTTTTTCAAATACTTTTTGGTTCATTTAAACAGTTCCACTTTCTATGGTGGCATATATTCCACTGGATTTGGTGTTTACAAACACACAGCTGCATGCTAATTAAATACTCAGTTGCTGCCAATTTAATTTTATTCCTAGAGAATGTTGCATGGTTTGTCATGCTACAAAAAGGTCTACTATTACCAATGTCTGGAGCTCTGTTATTAGAGCAGAGGCATATGGCAAGCTCAGTTCTCTTAATACCTTAAATCAGTATGCATCCCTTCTACTATCACAGCTAGGAATGCCTAAAGATTAAACTCTACAGAGATAAAAAGCTCCTGATCCAGCAGATATGGCAGAACTATTAATTTGTAATATACTCACCAGCACTATCAGCCAGGCTGGTTGTCTGCTAGGGCATTGTAGTACAGCCACTTCTGGTCTGGATGTTCCCAGGTCAGCCATATTAGGCACTGCATAATGTAGAGTGTGTTTATCAACCTCAGCAACTTTAAGATGTGTGGATTTCTACTCCTAAAATTCCCCAGCCGGCAGCCTATCTTTGTAATATTACAACATTATCTTCATGGCATTGATCTTCCCTTACAAAAGCAAACTGGGTTCACTCATGTTGAGCCAAAATGCTTTTTATAAATGATGGTTTACAATTTAGAGTATTTAAAAATCCATCTAGTTGTAGTATACCTTGGTTAAATCATGTCTATGCTGTTGCCAAGGAAAGTACATGGCTGTTTTTCCAGGAACTTCCAGGAGTTAAGACTTTCTTTACTTTGTTACCTGAAGCATATCCAAGGACACAACAACAACTGGAATACTGGATGGTTCTGCTTAAAGCTTGGGGAGCAAACTCCTCGTGTCCTGAGGAGTCAGTTCAATGATCAGGGTGGGAAGCTGCACAAATATGCACACCTATTCATTCATTTTCATTCATGCTGTCCTTATTTATTTTCATATGTACACCTCTTCTGCTATACTTTCCTTGCAAGTAATGCATCCCATTAGGTAAGATAGAATTGATGTGCTCCAAGTCCCCTCTGTTAAGTGTTGTCATCTGATGAGTCCTCAGAGGTGTGACTTCTCAATAGCCATCCCCGACTTTTTGAATAGCTCCCATAAGAAATTCAGGGATCTCTACTTTTCTAGCTTCCAGAAGCTAAAAGGACTAGGATGGGAATTAGCCAAGAGGCTGTTTGTCTGGCAGTTGGTGATTTTGTTTTTATCAATTGTTGTGATTAAGAGAGTCCCTAAGTGCTATGGGTTGCATTTGATATCAGTGAAGACCAGTTGGGACATCAACTGAAGGAAGTAATTGAAAATTGGAATACAGCAAGATGCACTAGAGTTGATTGTGATGCTGCAGGTTAGCCAGCCGCTCTTACACAGAGTTGTGTTTTATGTGCTTTTTAAAAAGTGACAAGCTACAATTATACAAAAGTGTTGGTTCATAGAATCAAGTCAGAGCAATGACCCATTTCATAGTGTTGTCAGGCATGTTATTATTAACATTTCTACTGTTTACAATAAAAAAATGGAAACAGTTAAAATAGACAACAGGTAACTGGGACTAAAACAATGAATTAAATGAGGGTCTCACAAATACATCAACCCAAGACCGGAGACTAAAGCCAGGTCCTAAATGTGTTTTGGAACCCTGAATGAGAGGGCACTGTCCAAATCTCTGGGGTATGCTCTTCCAGTGGTGGGAGCCACAACAGAGAAGGAATACTTTCTTTGTCCTATGAGATGACAACATTTAATAGAAGGGGCCTGGAGTATACCATCTCTTCCATAATTATTTCTGGAAATCTTTAACTGTAGTATTCAATACACTTTTTATTGCAGTGCTAAAAATGAAACCAGTAATTGACCATATGCAATGTATGGGCTGAATCAAATCTGGTACGATGCACACTTTGGGAGAAATGACTTAAATGAGCACTTTTACTGATTTCAGCATCCTGATTATTAGAACTGAAAAAGGAACTGTTTCATGTATTGACTTTTATAATTGTTTAGGATATGCCTGTGTGGTGTGTATATCTATGCATGCATGCATGCATATGTGTGTGTGTGTCTACACACACAGATACATACCTATACCATTAAAGGGTGAGGCTAAGGGAATCTATCCTTTTTTTACTTTCCCCTTGGCAAATTGAGTAATCTCATGAAAGTTAAATAAACTCAAGCTTCATTTTTAAAAAGGAAAACAGAGAAGGTAAAAGTCTCCTTTTAATTTAAATAATTATATAAAAACATTCAGTGGCTGAAATAAAAATATAGAAATCAGAGAAAGCATCTTAAAAGCATTTCCAGTAAAAAAAAACATTGCTGGCTCACTTCTGAATGAAACCTCCAATGTAAAGAAATTCCAAGAAATATAAAATATGCATATACTGAGCTTGTATAGAGAAAATCAATGAGACAAAACAGTAGACTTCAGTGCACAGAATAACAGAAATTAAATACGTAGATTGGTTAATATTTCTGGTGACTGAAGCTAATCTGCATCCTTTCAATCTTTTTTTCAACTTCTTGTACATTTTTCTTTTATTGACTGAAGAAATTTGTCTCCTTCCTCCACCTTCTTGTATTTCATTCCTAGAAATATTCTATTTTAAAAGAGCAAAGTCTTTATCTTTTAGGAAGAGGGAAGGAATTAGGGGAATCTTTCTTCTGCTAAGATGACAGAGGCCATACCCAGATATATATTCAAAATTGTGCATATACATGTCAGCATCAGGATAATAGGAAAGCTGAGAGTAGGGGGGTTGCAACCTGTACATTCTCTATAGTAGTTATATACAACAATATTCAATGGGAGCAGAGAATGAACATTGCACTCTTGATTGAAAAAAGAAAGGTGGACCCTCCTACATTGATGCATTGTATAAAGAAGAATTAAACTGCCATTATAGAATGGCAGCTAACTAGGACAGTACAACTGCTTTATTTGGTCTTAGTGATATTGTCATGTCTTTTGGTCTGGTTAGTTATGTGATAAGATCACCATGAATAATAGCTGATCCCAGTTTAGTTGGCACCACCTCACCAAGAGGATAAACTTGGAAGAACTGACTTTCAAGCACCTCTTGACAGAGAGAAACTTAAGGAACATACATGTTTTGGGGGAAAGTATTCAAAGGAGATTGTTTGCTCCAAAGCTCCCTTTTATGACAAAGCCATTCATTTATACATGTAACATACTTCTACCATTCATGATAAGAATAGTCCTGGTTTTGTCCTTCTCCACACAATGGTGCTTGCCATTACTCATCCCTCCTATTAGGTGTCTAAAATAAACTTGCTAGGTTTCTTGTATCTCTTTTTATTTTGAAAATCCTAACTTGTTTCTTCTAGCAATACTACCCAGTTTTTCCAGCACCACTTTCATCAAATTTTCCAAAGTATTTCAGTAGAACTTGGACGAGCTCATATTACACTGAATGGGTTGTGTCAGGTTAAGGTTTGCAGGTTCTGTAACATAAATTTCCTCAGTTTTTAAAATCTCACTAGATATAATATGGATTCAGGCCCAATAGAATAGTTTGATAATCTATCTCCTCTTACAGTATTTTGCCTTGAAAAAGCAAGATTTGCTGGCTTGTAGGGACATTTATTTTTTTGGATGCTTCTGATCCAGAGAGATCTTCTCCAAACTAGACATTTGGAGTTGACACCACTGAGTGTTTTTTTTACACTATAATCAACTTTGCCTTGCTTGAAAGGCTAAAAAGACAGTCCTTGATGGAAAATTAATAGCAAAAGGACATATAAAAAACAAATGACAATAATTTTGCTTAATTGTCATGATTCTAAATTCATTAACTTTACCTGGATTTTCAAAATCCAAGTGGATTAATCTCTCATTAAAGATATTTGAACCAACCTCGTCAGGATAAAACAATTCCTCTGATATCTGGCTAAAACATTAAAAAATATTTTTTAAATAAATTAATAATGGATTATCCAAGAAAGCACACTGGAAACAATGCTTTTACTTTGGTCATACAATTCTACCTACTGTTTCAACTACTACATTGAAAGAGAAGAGTCCCATCTCCTACTGAAAGGCACAAGAGTAGGGCTGAAGAAACAAAACAAAGTAATTGCAGTAGTGCTGTGTCTGTGTACAAGACAGTTTTCTTTCAGTTCCCAAAGGGTCACTGTCTAATATAACTTTAGCTCTACCATTATTGACATTTTCAGAAAAGCAAAACAAAATGGGTACTCTCACACACTGCTAAATCAGCAGAGTTTTTATTCAGTTGACAGCAGGATATTACTTTTATGCTGAGGGCTGTTACATAGTTGTGGGTGCATAACAAATAAAAATACTACTACAATGACTTGGTTTATGAGTGATAGGATGGGGTTATGTGCCAAAACTGAGGGAAGCAAGACAAAGTAGTATGTGCAACTAGAACAAATTTTGATTTAATTTACATTTAACTGAAATTACAATTATCATTTTAACAATTTTCCAATTTTAAAATTTTTACAATTTTCCAATTCTGCCACAAACATTTACAATTTAGTATCAATTTTAAAGGGATGATGGGGTTTCAAGGAACACTGGGGTTTTAGATGCTGCACCTTTGCCTAAACACAATAAATGAATGTGCATATAATTTGTTAGTTATGTGAACAGTAAGCCCCATTGCCTGATTCGAAGAACCCCTTGCTTAGCACCATATATGAACAGCTTCTAGGGTGATTCCAGATGGCCACCTTCCAACAGTTGCAATATAAGGTATTCTGGATTGTTCCATCCTTATTTGATTGTATTTATTTTTAGAACAAAAAACTGTGTACATAATGGTCCCAAAACCATCCAGTAAATTCCATGCATAAAGGACTTAAATTCACACCCTTGTCATTTCTAGTCTGGCCAGCTCTCTGCAGAATGTGTACAGAAGAGGAAAAGATTTGGAGGGAGGAACTCATGGAAAAATACAGATTACTAATGGAAGAAAATGTCATTTTTACCATCCATAAAATATTGTGACACAGGAATACTGCATGCACACGCATAAAGCCTCAAGTTGCTACCTCCTTTCATATTCTTGTAAACTGAACAATTCAAGATGGTTCAGGGATAATGCAGACTTAAACTGAAACACTTAACTCAAGCAAACAAAAAGTTTGGTATTTTTCATTTTATTTCTCAATAAGACCTATAAAGGAAACCCTGTTTACAGCTATCTTTTAAAATTTGCCCAATGGTAATTGGTGGTGTAAAATAACATTCCTAGAAATTTACTACTCAATTGTTTCTCTCAACTGGATTGAAAATAAGTATAATTATAGAATCCAAGCAGAAGTGGCACTGTGAATGCTATAATTAGAAAGCCATAGTGCCTAGTGAAGCTCTTGAAACTTGAGCCTGTTCCTGAAGAGGAAGAGGAGAAAATAGGATTAAAGGCAGCAGAAACAGGCTTTTTCTCAAGCAAAGTGCTCCACAGTTGGTATAGAGATTCCATACAATTTAGTTAAACTCAGTAAAAAATGTCTTGGAGTTGATTTGGACACACTTTAAAAAAACAAATTATGCCTTGGCTGAACCTAAGCTTCCAAGGAAGAAATGGGAAAGAAGTTTCCAAAATATATTAATAATGTGGTGCACATATATATGAACAAGAAATATTATGGAGGGCATATAACATGAAAATCAAAATAAAAGATCAAGTGTTTTTTATTCCAAATTAAAAGAAATACTTGGAGATTTCAAGTGGCCCAGTCCAAAGTGGTGGTATGCTTAAACACAATGAAAGAAATTAGCACAAATCAGGCTTTTCACACACTGCTAAAAACTTGCCTTACAAAATATTATCTTTGCTGCAATGTTTTCACATCCTCTAGAGATAAGGGCAGAGCTATGTGGCCATTCTCCATGAACTGACACATTTCTCAGTTTAATCTGTTTAAATGGATCCTCTGAAGAAAGTGAAAAAGGATTCTCCAAATAGCTCTCCCCATACTGGCATAGATCCATTACCCTAAAGAAACAAGGAACTAGGTTCCCCTTCCTGATTTATGAGACTGGATACTGTCTTTCACCCTCGTACCAAAACGAGGAAAGCAGACTGTGAAATCCGTCTCTTCCACAGGAACTCTTTCAAAGTTCCAGCTGTAAGAACAATGATTCTGTAGGGCTTCTCGTGATTGATATATACACTATACGTAGTAACAACCTGCAGAAAGCAAGGCTCGGATAATTTGCATTCTAACCAGTTCCACCCCACCAAAATGCTTACAAGTTCCACTCTAGCTCTTTGGATATAGATCTAATCTTAAAACAGAATAAAGACCAAACTCCAAATATGTGTGCGATTAATGAATGGCAAGAATTACCAAAGAATTTCCCCAAACTAGAGTGGGTGAGAAAGAATGGTGGTGAATATATAAATTGTGAATTGCAGCTTTGGAGTCAGCGTATTCCTTTTACTCAGTGATCAGTCCCGATTTACTGGCATACTGCGGCGCCTTGTTATTTTCTTGCAGATGTTGCACTGATGATGTACTGAGTATGAT
>JANHZU010001489.1:192854-207037 GCA_032468055.1 Acrochordus granulatus | reverse complement strand
TAGGGACAATCATTTCTACATCAAATTCCATTGAAAATGATTTTTTGGTGAATATTTTTGGGGCGTGGAACAGATTATCTAACTTTCCATTGTTTCCTATGGGAAACTGCGAGCATTTCATGCTAAGAGTGTTCTTCCAGAACAGATTAATCTCGTCTTGTGAGGCACCACTGTATAGCACTAAGTACTCTGCTAAGTTGCAGTTATAACTTAAGCTGAAAGGAAAACTTCCTTTAACTTTAAAAAAAATTTCTAAAACATTCTGAGATTCATGTAGAAAAAAAAGACTCGTTCACTTCCAGAAAATAGAGCAGATTTCCACCACACAGTGAAGTTTAATAAATGCATAGATAAATCAAAATGAACATACAACATATTGTCTCAGACTGATTTACAAATGCTACTTGACTGACGATATGGATGTGGATTTTAAATCATCCACAAGAGTAAGGTAATAAATGGAGAGCAATTCACAGTGGTTCGAAAAGTCAAATAATTAGATTAAAATAAACATGAAGAAATACTCATGTAATGACAGCTCTACATTATATCATAATAGGGTTTACCGGCCAAGTGGTCTCTTGGCTTGAAAGCTTTCTCCAAAATCTAATTTAAAAATATCCTTCCCTTCAGTAAATCAGAACTTTTGCTGATCACAGATGTTCATCAATTGATTCTGTAATAACATTTTCCATTTTTGCTAGAACATCACATTATTGACTCATGTTTAGTTGTCATCCATTCTAATTCCCTGTTCTCTGCAACAATCCTATAGTCTAGCAGATTAATTATCCTGAAAGTAGTTTTTAGAAAATGTAATTTACTTCACATTTCTAATTAATCTTAATGGAAGTTGCTTGCTTAAGGCACAATATTAGCTCTTTAATATTAATTCAGATTGCCATTTCTGTCAATATATTCTGTCCAGATCTTTTAAATAAGTACCACAGAGTGCATTATTAACATCTGGTAATATTCTCCAAAGTATTTTGCACACCATACTTTGTTATCGGGCTTTTTTTTCAATAAGAAATAAGTATTACCACATGCTGATAGAACCACATTACACAAATAACTAATTTAATAAATTTCTATTTGAAGTTTGCATTCAACCCCTGGGATCTAGATGATTATTTTCCCTGAGAAATGATTGATTTGCTCTTGAGTTTATGAGAAATCCTGAGACTCTGGGGGATATTCTTTTGACAGTTAATGTGGCTATGGATGGCTTAAAATAAAGTATGATTATATTTCTTTCTAAGCTCTGAGAAGCAGACATACTGAAATTTTTATTCCCAGAAAACTGTGATAGAATTAAATACCTAACTTAAAAGTTGCTGATTATTAAGAGTAATTCCACATGAAACTTAGTAGTGATTGACATAGTTTATGGTCTGATAAGATTAAAACTCCAGAGATAATCACTCATAATTAATCATTTATTATGTATATCTCTTGATTCTAACAGAGCTAAGGATGACTGAGCATGAAAGCCAGGGAAAAGCTTTTAACATCCCATGAATACTTCTTGCAAATATTTATATGTGTCCTGATGAATTAACATAAATGAAAAAATATAGAAAAAATCAAGGACATATTGTTCATAAGTTAATTGTTAGCTAAAAGGATTTTCCAGTGAAAGGATATCTATCAGAAAAATCTGACTTCGATAGAGGAAGAAAAAAAAGGGGGAAGTTATTGTCAATACACAGAGTTCCAAGTGAAACATTGCATCAGGAGAAGCACTAGGCTGTCCCTGCCTCTCCTTTTCTTAAAATGTGCATAGTTCTCCTTAAAAAATAAACATTATTTACTTCACCTAACCTCACCTGATTCAGATTTCCCCTTTTTTATACCTTATGTGAGCCTGTATGTAAATACTAGTAGTGATTGGTATTAAGGAAGAATAGGCTTTCTAATCATTGATTCATTCCTCCCTAAAATTTGCTTATTGAACTCAGGATGTTTCTTGAAAGATTTGTAAAATCTACTATCCCATTGCACCAAAATCTCCTTAAGAAAGCCTTGTTCTTTACCTAAACATATTAATCCTCATCCATTTTCTTTAGCATACAGTCTATACCCTTAGGCTGATTCCTCAAATGAGCTTCCTTTCAAAAAAAGAGAAGTGTTGTTAGATATTCCCTCTCTCCTTTGATGGCTTAAAATTATTGGGAACAATAGAAGTTCTTTTGTAATTGTAAGGAGAAGGAGAAGAAGGACATCATCTTCTTCTATAACAGAATCCAGTTATCCTTAAAATAAAGATCCTTCCAAAAATCTAACTCTCAAGTCCACTTTCTTCTTGATTAATCTCTTCCTACAGTTCTGATATCCTAATAAATAAGTCTCTAATTTTTATATATGATTGTTTACATATATATCTTTATTTAATATTATATACTCTTCTTTCCTTATTCCATACTGTGCAGACCTGTGAACTCGAACTGTCACGTTGTGGATGTTTATAATGTCACAGTTATTGTGTCAATAAATAGTATCTTGACTATCATTGTTCTTCTTAGCTCTTAAAAAGAAGCCATCTGAGTTCTGTTTAATTCAACACAAATAAAATACAGATTTGATCTTTCACCTATTTTACATCAAATATTTTGCATTAATACTTTGTGTGATATCTTTTTTACCCAAAGCTGGCAAGCATACAATGAATGAATGCTTCTGACTGGCAGGCATTATATACATGTAAGATTGCACAGTGTTTGCTTTCAAAAAACATTTCATTCTTGTAGATTCCCTAGAGACTTGCAAAAAAAAAACCTAGCACTAAAATGTGAGTGCACCAATTATGAAGCACACATTTCACTCCATTATGGTTAACATAGCTTTGGAAATTACCTTGGGACTCAACAGCCTTTCTGTTAATATTCTTGGCCCAGTGCAAAATATGGATTTTCCCAAATCCTTCAATTTTTTTATCAAATTTTAAATTTTTAAATTTTAAATTTTTTTATCAAATTTTTTTTTGGGTTCCTCCAAAAAATATTTTGTGGCAATTTATTATAATTATAATTATATATTTATATAATTCATATATTTAATTTATTTCCATCATTTGGACCTATTAAACTGTGGAATCCTTAGTACTCTAGAGTACTAGAGCTTGGTTGTTTCTTGCAGACATTTCATTGCCCAACTAAGTAATATCATTAGTGCTAGTAAGTGTGGGGTTTGATCCCTGTTTATATATGGTAGCTTGCCTGCCAGCAGTGATGGGAGTGTGGTTTCAATGTGTGTATGATTTGTCTGAAAGCCAAACTTGGTTCCAATAGAAGATTGGATAATCAAGTCCTTGGTGCTCCCTTGCTCATCTCCGTTTCCAAACCACCAAGCCAGTATTCATCTGAGGATGCTTCCATGATCATGTTGCCAGCATGACTAGTTGCCAAAGGTGCAAGGACACTGCTACCTTTCTTGTCAAAGTAGGTGGTACCTATTTATCTACTTGCATTTGCATGCCTTCAAAGTGCTAGGTTGGTAGGAGCTCACGCTGTTCACTGGCAAACTGGGTCTTTAATTCAGGCTACCAACCTTCCAGCCAACGAGCCAAATGTCTTAACTGATTGTGCCACTGCACCTCTTGTATCAGAGGCCTACACTGACCTAAAACATTCAATAGAACAATGCTGAATCTCTTATTCTCACCATAATAGAATTATCAAGACATTTAATTATTTAAGAATAATTAACAAAATATGTTCATGCTACTGCAATGATTAGAGGAATATAAATATGTTTGGAAAAGCTTCTGCATGTTTATTTTCAAATAAATATTAGAGCATACATTATACCTTATTACTACTGAAATGTACATTGCATTGATGGCTAAAAGCCCTTTATAACATTAAAGAGGGAGAATTCGTCTACCGTACAATATGGCATTGTTGCCAACATACTGTATTTAAAGACTAATAAAGCTGTACAATAAAATGTATTTAAAGTTTAAAAAGGTAAAGGTTTCCCTTCCAGTTGTGGCTGACTCTAGGGGGTGGTGCTCATCTCCATTTCCAAGCCAAAGAACCAGCATTCATCCAAGGACACTTCTGTGGTCATGTGGCCAGCATGACTAGACACTAAAGGCGCATGGACTTAAAAGGCTGTTACCTTTCCTGCTGGAGTAGGCAGTACCTATTTATCGACTTGCATTTGCATGCTTTCAAACTGCTAGGTTGGCAGGAGCTGATGCAAAAAGCAGGGGCTTACTCTGTTGTTTGGCAGCGCTGGGTCTTAAACTTTCCAGCTGAGTGTCACTTGCAGCACCATGCCTCTCCAATACTTAGCATTTCAATATTTTAGGTAAAAATGTAATATATGAATTGATCTCCCTTATAGGCTATTTAAATGTGAGCCTTTAGTACTTATACAGATAAAAATATTGGTATCAGTTCAATATTAACTAAAATAAATAGATAAATTTGCTCCAGAACTCAATAAGGAGTTATTTAATTCTTTAAATAGGAACTTTTAAAGAAAAGTTAACATGAAGCAAGCTACATTAACAATTTTAAAATATTGTTTCATTTTTTTAGAAGTTTTCTTTCACATATTTAAATAATTGTTTTTCCTACCTTATTTTTCTTTTCCATTCAGATATTTTCAGTGATACAAAAATCTTCAGATTTGTGACTGTATTTTTTTTAAATAATCTACTTTTCCTAGTGATACTGTTTATTTTGAGATGTTCTTATCTTAGTAAATGCCATAGTATGAAAGTGCAGAATCTTATCTGACTAATGAAAGTTAAGCTGGAGATTTCATAATGGCATTTTATTAAATGCTTATTTTCTTCGTTCTTTGTATAACTTGCATATTGAAAATAAATCACCCGATGTAGCCAAAGCAAACACCATAACAATATCATCAATGCCAACAAAATGTAGTTTAGTACATATTGATGAAAGCTTGTTCAGTAGTCTTTCTTATAGTATAAACTGCTACTTTTTTCATTCAGTGCTGTTTAAACTATGCAAACTTTGAGAATCAATCTGACAGATTTATTATATTCAGCAAACGCTGCCCCACTGCAATCAAATGATTCTTGACAGCTTACGGGGTATATATGTGACAAGAATGAAAATATCCACGAATAAACAATCCCAATTTTAGCCACTATAAGGACATAAAAATTCCAGCACAAAAATGATAGAAAAACAAAATATAAAAATAAAGGGAAAAATGTGGAAACATGAAAACATTTCTCCCTAGATATTTTCGTAAATTGGCATGACATTGGTTGGAGTTAATCAGGAGTTAAACTGATTAGCTCCTACCTTTCCTATTATAGCACCTACCCTCTGGAATATCATACCCCTTCAGAAAGCTGTAAAAACATGGATGTATCTTTTTTAACTGGGGGAGTTAGGAGATGAAAGGGACCTTCATTGAAATGCTAGTTGTTATCCTCAGCTGCCACTACTTGTAGATTATTATTATTATTCTGGGTGGGGGGTTTTTTAATCGTTATGTTAGCCAGCCAAAATTGCTGTTGCCAGATGACTAGAAATATAAGTTGATTAACAAAAATATATAAACAGTTACTCATTCAAAATTCTATCTAGATGAAAAGACAACTGCAGTGGTGCATCACAAGACGAGATTAATCCATTCTGGAAGAACGCTCTTAGCGTGAAATGCTCATAAATAGAAACGCAGTTTCCCATAGGAAACAATGGAAAGTCAAATAATCTGTTCCATGCCCCCAAAAATATTCACCAAAAAATTATTTTCTATGGAATTTGAGGTAGAAATGATTGTCCCTAATATGTGAAACAAGTAACCATGATTAACACACGATATAAAGCAGAAATAGAGCAAACAAACCAGCACTTATGGATCTGCTTTGAGGCAGCTTCTGGCCTTGGCTGCTGCTGGCTGGAGGATCTGCTGCCGTCACTTTTAAAGGGCCTTTTTTCTCTCAGGTTTTCCGGGCATCGTGGGTGGTTTGAAAGTTTCTTCCTTCCATACTATGAGGGAAGAAGCGACGAGGGGGGATTTCTGCTTTATTTGGAGCAAGGAGGACAATTTCTGCTCTGTGTGTGTGCATGCGCACACATGGCTTTAAGAATATCCCGGCATGGAGGAGAGGAAAAGAGGGGGAGGGAACTTCCTGGAGATTGCATCGGGAGTCTGAGGTCTCCGGAGTTCAATCTCTTGAATGCCTTTCACTTAATTTACGCTGTTTACGCAGCAAGAGAGGAGAGCTCCGTTGTGAGATTTCCCAGTGAGCTGATTGCACGGTGCTCACTGCGATCAGGAACATCGACTTGCCGCCATGCGGCAGCATAGGCAGAACGCACACGTGTGCGCTGCTGCCCATATGGGAATGGAGTAAACTGCATGAGAGGAGAGTCGGCAGAACATGCACATACACTTGCTGCGTTAGCAGAACTCTCACACGGGGTTGCTGTCTGCAACAATGGAGTAAAACACGAGGTAAGAGTCGGCAGAACACATGTGCGCGCTTGCTACGTCGGTAGAACTCACGCGTGGAGTTGCCTGAATGGGAAATAGAGCGTGCTTACTGAGGACGTGTAAGATTTGGCATGAAGTTTCCTCGTCTCGTGAGTCGTGGTTTGTCTAGCAGGATATTTTTTTCAAAAAATTTTGCTCGTCCTGTGAGTTTCTCATCTTGTGAGTTACTTGTCTTGTGAGGTACCACTGTACTTGTAAAACTCCTCTTTATTTACAACTTGCTTTTTCTATATTTTTTAAAAAGAGAATGTCCAAGGTGGACCAGAAGAGATGATTCCTCTAGTTAACTGTATTAACTAAGAATGGCTAATTCAAACGGCCAGTATGAAAGATCTGTTCAAGAAGTTTCTATCTTCACCAAAGCTATTTTTCATTAGCGAACATGAACAGGAACAGCCCAGAGTCACTGGAAGCCAGGTGGAATATAAATTCAATAAATAAACACATAGATATGATTCAGACTGTAACAACCAAGAAGCTTTAATATGTATATAGTTTCTTCCTCTGCCTGTCCTAGACACTTAAGATAATTTCAAGAGAAAAAAAGATGAACTTGCCCAATTATGAAGAGTATTTGTGGAGATTCATTTCCATGGGATTCCTCTCAATAACTATTTTGTTCAAGCAACACATCTCTAAGTTATTCACTACAGACATTACTCGACCAGTCCTTTCTCAATGGCATATTCCTGCTTGACAGCTAAAACCTGGTGGATGATCTGTTTTTTTAAAGGCTATATATTTAGTCCCATATATTTACTGTTTTTGCATATCCAACACTCATCTATCATTCCCACCTACCTATTCTTTGCTGTGATGTATGACATAATGTTCTGATTGAAGAATTTCAGTATAAGTGGAATGCAGTTGGCAAACACTAGATGTTGAGCCATGTATTCAAACTAGCAAAGAAAAATAGAACAGAATAGGTTAGGGAAACAAATTCTTCTATCACCCCATCCAAATTCCAGTGATGCTCAATCACACTAGTAAATACTTACTTGATATACATGATTCAACTTAAAATGCTTGAGCAGCAACAGCAGAACAGCAGAAATAGCTTTTACAATTATCTCTTTATGCCTATTCACATCAACTCCCAGCTTCATACTCTGTAACACAGTCGTTCTGGAAACCAGAGCAGGAGTATTAACTTTTGTGATTGCTATGTTAAATGACTTTAACTTATATTTCAGTTCATCTATTATTTCTAAGGTGCTACAAATGGTGCTGCCAAGCCTTTTTTAAAGAAGAGGTTAAATGAAGATCTAGTCTAGGATTCTGTCAGCCCAATGCATTTCAACAATACAATCTGCTACACATTCCATCATTTTCGAAACATAGTTGGTCAGATAATAAGACAATACTAGAACTCCCATTCAAGGAAGGAGCACTTGGTGTCTCTATTTTAAGCTCTATTTTAAGACACCACTACACTTGGTGTCTTTTTATGTTTCCTCTTTAATTCAGCTTTTAGTTTTATTTCATATTTTCACCTCCCTTCTTTTTAAAATCTGATTCTTTTTTTCAACAGCAATTTTACTGCATGTATTATTTATTTCAATATATCTGACTAATTTGACAAGCCATTTTGAATTAACATGTAAAGTGACACCAGACTTCTAAATTAATAAAATTCTAAATCAGAGATAACTGCATCACTATCTTTGTTTGGGATCTTCTCTCTTCATCCATTACATGCACTGCTTGCCTCTGCCTTAAGATTAAGACTTACGGCATCTCCTCTGGCAAAACATCTGCAAGGATGTTAATGGAATCCGTCTTGGCTTTGGAGGTGGGTGCTGCAGCCAGCAGAATCTTCAGCAAGGCAATCTATGAATCACAGTTAAATGTTGTAGCTAAGACTTTCTGAAGCTTACATGGGTAAGAAAGGTGTGTGTGTGTGGGTTTCCTAGATACAGATAATGGCAGGAAATTAACATGAAGCCTCCAAGAATAAAAAAAATGTCACAAAGATGTATTTTATCAAGAGAAAATACATGTACAATGGAATGCTAAAGAAGCAGCTAGTTTCTGCCATGTGAAAATGATGGGGAGAGAAAGCAACATAATTAAGAAACAAGGATAGAAAACTTTTAAGAATGAATATGCATCCAAAGAGTACAGCTCACCATGTACTGAGGCAAGCTAGGAAGAAGACCCTGGTATAAGATTTCAGCTGGAACTTGTTCAACTTCTTCTTCCCCCTGTTAACACAAGGAGGTGATTGCAGCATGTTTTTCACCCACAATTCGAAGTTAACCTACATATTTTGAACATTTTGTTATTTCAAACAAAGACAAAGAATCCCTTTACCCCCAGTGTTTTCTAAAGGCAGATAACACTTTCAGAGCATCTTGATACACAAGCGACTGTATGCAGAATAGAATAGATACTTTTGTTCATGGGAGATATTGGAGTGGAAACTCCTGTTTCAGGAAGGGGAGAAATGCTTTTTAACCATTTCTCTTTCTGTCATTTTTTAGATTGTCTTGCATGAATGCGAGGAGGACAAATAAATGATAAAGCACATAAAAAAATTAAAGACCTGGTCACACATCTGCAGACAAGAGAGTCAGTGTCCACTTCTATAAGAAATTTTATTTTTTCCCCATCACTCTCTTTCTTCAAAACTAGGCATTCTTCCCAGGATACTTACCCCTGACAAAGGAGAACGCAGATACTCCTCTTCCATTTGAACTTGAACTTCTGCAATAGATGTATACTTGTGCTACAAAGTAACAAGACATAAGAAGTTTACTTCACAAGATTGACATGACTATACTGTCAAAAGGTTCGCTGTCTGGGATTAATTTGCCTGAAAAAACAGCAGTAGCAGATGAAACAGAACTGAAAATGTGTGTCTCTGTGAGATGTCACCTAAGCCTCAAAGTGAAAAAGCATGTGCAGTGGGAAACTCACCAATTTCAGAGTTTTAATACTCTCATGAATTGGTCTTGGCAATCCCACTATGGTGTTGGTATCACTAGAGAAAGGAAAACAGAAAAAGTCAGCCAATAAAAAAATTAAAATAGACTTAGGTTATATTGGTAAATTGCAAACTGAAGTGTTACAAACAATGTATTCTTCCCCTTCTGTTAAACTTACAAAATTAGTTTTGTACTGACTATTTCAGAAACTAAATAAAATAGAAATCATAAGTAAAGGCACCTTATATTTTGTTTTTAATATATTTAAGTCTTTCTTAACAAAATTATGAGAGCTAGTTTGCTTTAGTGGTTAAGGGCAATTGACTGCAAATCAGGAGACTGTGAGTTCTAGTTCCACCTTAGGCTGGGTAACTTCGTGCCAGTCATTCTTTCCCAACCCTAGGAAGAAAGTAAGAGTAAACCACTTCTGAAAAATGTTAAAAAAAATTGCACGGACTTGTCCATATAATCATTAGGAGTTAAAACAGACTCAAATACATAAAAAAAGAAATTAAAGGTAGTCCTTGGAGTAGTTTGGCAATTGGGACCAGAAATGCCATTACTAAATGACGTGGCTGTAAACTGTGATGTCCTGTAACCATGTTGCTTAGTGTCCGCAGTTTTGGCAGTCCCAATTGTCATTCTTAAGTGAGGACTGTGAGAGTCATTAAGTGACAACCTCATTAACACCAACTTTCAATTTCCAGCTGGCTTCCCCATTGATTTGGCTTGTGGGAAGACAGCAAAGATGGTCAGAAACTGCAATCATATGAACATGGCTCACTGTGGCATTGTAACTGCATACCAGGAGCCTGGGTTGTGATCACATGATGTGGGGATGCTGTGACAGCCAGAGCTTTGAGGCCTATCATAAGTCTCCCTCATTCAGCACTGCTGCAAGTTCCAACAGTTGCTGAATGAATGGTTATACCTGAGGACCATCAAACACACAAAATAATATTTAAAAACTGTTATCTAAAATAGCATAAAAGGGTCCACTATATTTCTACTTCTGAAATGCCTTATGAAATTATTTAAAAAGAAGGAGCTAGGAATCACTTTGTGCTGGAAAGAATGTGTAATATTAGAGCAGAAATTTATCCATAAATGTTACAGTAATGGCACCAGGAAGAATGAGAGTTGCTTTGAATTCGGCGGCATATAAATTTAATTAATAAATAAATGATGAAAAGACAATAAAGCTTCATATCCTGATGTTTTAACACACACACATATACCCACAATTCAAATTACCAACCACTAGTTATGTTTAATGGACAACCAGCAAATGAAGTTGCTTTAACTCACCTCCCCAAGGTATAGCCAATGAATTTGCTTCGACTAGATTCCAGAAATATCTCGATATCTTTTTCCCTACAGAAACCAAATCAACATTCAATCAAATCTTTAGAGACTTGTTCCAGCAGAAATCCAGGCTTTAGATATGGACTTTCCAACTCTATATCCAACAGCATTCATACATAACAAGCATATCCTTCTTCTGCAATTAATTGAAAATTAATTAACCTTGAATTCACTGAAAACAGCAGACACTGCATATATCACAAAGTTCTGTTGTTTACAGTACTTTCAAGTATCTTTAAAGAGCCTTTGGTGCTATTAAACTGAAGATGACGACTGGGAGACCTTATTCATAGTCCCAAAATCTATACAATTGTTGTATTTTATTCACTATGTAGCCACGATCTAAAATATGCTAATCAAGTCTTCCTGGAATTAAAATAGGAAATAGATAAAGTATTGCCCAATTCAAACATCCCCAAATCACCAATCTATGAAGATTATCACTGTAATACACAAAAAGAAATCCCATAGCTTATTCTAGTTATCTTTTGCAAGTGCAGTCTGAAACTCAAGAAGCTGATTTTTAATACATCAGGCACTGACCTGACTTTGGGAGCCCAAGGCAAACCTTTTGGACATGTCAGTCGATCAGTTGGAGGATGCTGCACAGGAGGAGGCATCACTTCTTCTCTTTCAAGAGGAAATGTCTCCCCCTCAAGACTATTGTCCTCATCATTCTCCTCCTCATCTTCCCGAGAATCATCAGCTTTGTAAGGATCTCGCTCATTGAATGCATCTAGATTATCCTGTTTGATAAGAGCCTGGAAGAACAAACATTCAGTAAGAGACTTATTTTCTCTTAATTTAGCTCACTTTCTCTTTCTTAACACTATTTGTTTCTACTACTAAGCCTTAAGTTTCTTTTTTAAATATAATTTGTATTAAAAATTTTAACTGCAATAGTAAAACAAATATAAACTAGAGAAAGAAAGAATAGAGTTAGGGAAAAGAAATATATAAAAAGTGACTTCTATCTTCATCACAACTATGAACAAATTTAATAAAACTTCACCCTATAAGGTTAAATAGGTATATCTTTATCCTATATTTCATCCCTTATATATAAACAATTCTATAAAATATCAACTTTTCAATCCTGGAAACAAGTCCATAAAGGATTGCCAAAATGTTGCAAAAAAAGTATTCTTTTAACCTTGATCAAATAAACCAACTTTATATTTCTTCCTTTTACTTCTAAAAGTCTTATTCTTTAATTCAGTCAAATACTGTACTGTGGTTGAATTTGATTTCAATTTTTTATCCCATTGCAGATTTCTTCCAATGTTTTATAGATCCCATTAATATATTCCAGGTCATTCTCTTGGTTTATCATTCATACTCCCCTTTTAATTTTTAAAACTTCAGCCAGTTTCTTTTGCATATCTAATAAAACATCTTTTTCCAAATAATTTTCTTGGCCTATCATTGGTAGTTCTACATTGTTCCACATCTGTCATTCCTTCATTATCTTTTGTAATGTAAGCAGATATCATTACTGACAGTATTGATATTGTAGTGACTAATTTCTGGCTCCATTTTTCAAAAATCTCTTTTAATACTTCTTATAACATTTATATAATTTTGTAAGTCCCAGTATTAACTGACATCCAACTTGTATTTTTTTTCTTCTGCTTAAAATCTTAAATCCCCTCTAATGTCCAGTTTTTAAAGTTATCATTGTATTTTGATATGACTTGCAATTTCCTGGATAACCAAAATAAGTCAGTTTCCCACAAGAGGTTGTTTAATTTTTACATTTAATTCTAAAATATTACAGCAAAAGTCAATATTCCAAATTTATCTGGACCCTTAGCTTATTTATAACTTTCTTAGATTCAGAAACTCTTACTTAGCTTTTTGCTGTTCAAGTTCTTTCAAATCTTAAGTTCATAATGAACTTTTCTTTTGTTCAGAGTTGAAGATTAAACTCACACAATGAAGACTTTTCAGAGCTGTCATTCTGAAGGTCTTTAACAGCTTTAAGATAGTGAATACACAATTTTCTTAAAGTGATTAGAAAATGAGATTTGTGAACTCAGTGTTGTTTAAAATGTTCCACTAGCAAGCAAGGTGGCTGAGCCTATCTTCTCCTGATCTTCAAACTTGTGGAAAACTGCTGTCCTGTGATCTCCTCTCCTGAAAGCAGTCATATGGTGCACATATGGACAATCTTCTGTGCTCTCCTTATCTGGGGAGCTTCAAGAAACAAGTCTATTCACTGGTTCCTTGGTCTTTGCTGTGGTTGTTGGCTCCACAAAGCTTGCCATATCTCCCCCAGAAGTCTTCAGTTTGCTACATCTTCCATGGAAGTCATTTAGCCCTTTGATTCTAACATTCACCTTGTGTTCTCGTCGACCCCGTTTCTGCTGCTGTTCAATCAAATCAGAAGCCGATGCTGGAGGAGAGGCAGCCCTCATGTTGCGGATCACTTTTATGCTATCCTCAGGAAGTGGGGGAAGACCCAGCATCTCTCGTTTCTCTGCTTTCATATCCTGAAGTTCCTCAAATCCTCCAAGGGTGCACTAAAAATAGCAACATACTAAATTTGTGGTATTACGATTTATTCCTCAGCTGCCAGTCAGCTAATCGAGTATGAAGACCTTTTAATTATTTGTGTGTGTGTGATTCTAAAATACATTTATGACTTTTGGTATTGTTCAGTTATGTAGTATAAGAATTCACTTGAAATTAATGTATTGTCCCCCAATGTTATGGTTTTTCTAGGCAATGTTTAAAAATAATGTGTCCTTAAATATGAAGAAAATAAAAGACTGATGTAATGGAATAGGCTGATTTTTTTTCAAAATTTAAACTAGAATAACCAACTTCTCTATCTAAAGGGCTGCAGCTAGTATCCAGTCTGCTTCATAACCCCTCTTCCAATTAATTGTTATATGGGAAGGAACTGATCCCCCCCATAGGATCCAAGTTCTAGCATCTGCTTTCTATCTGTTAATGAACAGGATTTCTAAAAACGCAGGCAGTAACTGAAATAAAATATTTAGGAATGATGAAGGGATGTGGCTTGCCCTCTGTCCATAACAGCTTTGCTACTATATGGAAAAGAACTCTCCAGAAGTCTATCAAAGAACAAATTATTACTGGAGAATGAAAACTTTTACATGGGAAAGTTTTCTTCACCAGTGTGACAGCACTTTCTAGCAGATGGTGGAACTGGAGGTTGACAAGAATACTACAGATACCAGCATGGCTGCTATAGAGAGCTATGAAGCGTTTTTTTTTCTTCCATTCAATCATATCTGATTTGCAGACACCGCCTGGACAAGTCTCAACTTTCTTGCAAGGTTTTTCAGAGTGGTTTGCCATTGCCTCCTTCTTACTGAGAGAAAGTGGCTGGCTTTCACCCAGCTTGTTTCATGTCCAAGGTGGTATTAGAAC
>JANHZU010001489.1:134801-145603 GCA_032468055.1 Acrochordus granulatus | reverse complement strand
TTCACTTTAAGAGCATTTTGCGCTAAGAGCGTTCTTCCGGAACGGATTAGTCTCGTCTTGTGAGGCACCACTGTATTAGGATTAGCTCACATCTGAACACTCTTATTGATTTCAAGATATGGAATCCAACTTTAGAACCCAAAGAATGAATCCTTCTGATCATATAATGATTGAAAATCACTGAAACCTAAATACACTCAAGGGCAACTATTCATATGTTATAAGGCAGAATTTAAAACTTATAGGTTAAGATGGAGGACCAGGAATGGGGAAACCATTTTCAGGCATGGAAACTTAATGACTGACTTTGAAAAAGCCACTTGCAGCCCAACCTATCTCACAAGGTTACAATGGTGGAGCAAACTGGAGGACATAGTTCTATACTGTACATGCCACCTTGAGTTCCTAAATGCTAGAACATAAAGCTAATAAATAAAGTGGTGAAAATGCTCATATAACTAAACAAAAATACAATTGGTATTGATGTTTTGTATTGCCAAGAATACTATAGCAATATAGTAATTTCAAACAGTAGCAGTTTTTGTTGTCTTACAGCCCTGACCCCTCCATCTCCAACAACAGTTTTGTGGTTGTATCAAGCAGACTTATTGGGAGTTCCACTGTGAAAAGTACAGACTGGTCTAGCATCTTCTATTCATTTATTTAGGGTATAAAAACAAGCTTCTGGGGAAGAATTTAGCTATTAAAATCTTTATCCAAACAGTTTTCCTTTGGTCTGTTCAGTATTCCAAAATCAGTTAGAAAGTTTACTGTAAAAAGGTATGCATTATATAGTTGCTTTAAAAATGTGACAGTAGTTGCTTATCTTCAAATGTACCTACTGCAATTGAACCTTTTGTCTGAAGATACAGGATACATCAGAGACTTTGTAAAAGCCTTTTTGCAATCTCCTCTCCTTTGGAGATGCAGTTCATCAGTTAAATCAGATAAATGAGCCTGTCTTTTTATTGCTCTGTTTTCAGTAGAAACACACAGGAAACACCAGGATTGGCAACATTTTAAATCAGTAAGGTAGTATATGAAGTTATTGGCAATATTTGGAATCTACTATTTGTATTATTTGAGATAATATTTAGATGTTCTGAGGACATAAAAAATTAGGGACTTCTTGGGTGTGAAAGATGGATCAAAAATATTATAAAACTTGAAAAGATAAATGTGTATTGTCAATGAAATACTATTTTACCTATTGATACAACACAATTTGGTCAAATTTTTGGACCAAATTTTAGGCATTTTTAAAATGGCAGTTTTACATCACATAATCATGCACCTGAGTATATGTCTATGAATATGTGTATACTTGCACAATAATACAAACAAAAGTATACTACAACAAATCCCAATCTCATACTGATTTGGATAGATCTAGAATTTGCTGCAAGAGCTTTCCAAGTTTCACCAAAGTAAACCTAGGCCATCCAGTAAGTTTTGAGAATGATTTAGAAACAGATAATTTGGCTCAAAAAATGCATATGTAAAAGAAAAATATCAGAGGAGAATGTACTTTTGTAATGAACAACACTAGCTTCCAACCACAGATTGAGTTTACTAGAGTTCTGCTTTGTACTTCCAAGCAGTATACTTTTGGGAGATAAGTAGAGAAACTTATCAGAGGCCTCTCCCATGTTTACATCACAATTTCAAATTGTATCTCTGGCAGCAGAGGCACTCACTGCTTCCAATAATCGGTATTAACTGAGAGATGCCTGTATCTTTTGCTGCCAATTCTGTGTGTGGCTGCTACTTACACTAATTCCCCATTCAGGAATTTGAATAACCGTTTCCAATTAAACTCAAGTCTCCTTCACAATTTCTCCTTAACTGCTTGGCCCAGAAGACAGGACACCACTAGTATGAAAAATGTTATCTCAGAATGAGCTTGTTTGAGTATTTTGAGCTTGAGTGAGCCCATCCTGAGATCAAAATACTCAGAATGGTATTTTGGGGTCAGAATGTCCCTTAACAAAGTTTTACATAACCTTACAGAATTTCCTTTCTTTCAAAAGGCAGGGATCAACTGGGGTTATTCAAAGAAGGTATGAAGTACAAGGACAGCAGCCAAGAAGCTAGAAGGTAGATCTGGCTCTTGAGAGTTTCCTCTCCTCTGCCTATTTAAAAGCTTAGTAAGAACCTAGGGGCTTGCTCTGAAGTAAGAAGCAAAGGGTGTATTAATCAACCAGGCAATAATGAAGGAAAAAGTCACATTTGTTAGTCGAGTAGCAGCAACTCAACAGGTTGCACTGAAGTCACCAAAGGTTTAGCCATAAAACTTATATGATCATCTTAAATCAATCTCATCTAATTTTACCCTACTGTACTTGAGAAAGTTGATAAAATAATCAAGAAAACTTGAATACTCAGCAATAAAATATTTGAGGAAGACTGGGACAACACTATAAACATATATTAGTGACTTTTAATTGCTTAAATAAAAGACTTAATAAAAGACAAAAGATATCCCTCACCAAAATTATTATTTTCAAATATTTTACACAGAGATCTCTCACATATTAAACCTTCATAAAAAGATTTACTGAATCACCAAATTTACCATCATAATCTCTGCATTAACTTAACTGTAGTACAATTGAACTCTGCAGTTTTGAAAAATCTCCTTTGCCTAAAATATTTTAAAAATAAATAGCTTACTAATGAAGTAAACTTCTTCAGCATCAACTCAGTATTAAAACTTAACAATTTTTTTAGTTGAATTGAAATGTAATAATTATGCAATATCATATTTATTCCTTTGGTATTAACATGGTAGAGAAGTTAAATTGTTAGATTGGTCCTAGGGAAAACCAGGTTCAAATCCCATCTCAACCATGGAAATTTATTGGACGACTATGAGCTAATCATTCCTTTCAGACTAATTTAACCCACAGATTTTTGTAGTGTTGAGAAATGGAAGGGGAATCACAATTTCTGCCACCCTGAGTTTCTTGAGAAAAGATGGAAATATAAGTCTAACAAATAAAATCAAATAAATGTGAAGTCTATAATTCTTACTTATAGAAATGCAGTATCTTTTACAGTGCCTTTTATTAAAGCTAAGATTGCTATTTCTGTCTTGTTTAACTGCAGCAAAGATTCTCTTACTCAAATTGGCCCATATTCACTGTTTATTATTTTTTTGCCCAGAATAAGAAGAGAAACAATCTGAATCTAGGAGCTGTTTCCTCTAATGAAATCAATCACCAAATATATCCCCACAATCTCTGCATTGGCTGAACTGAAGTTCACTTGAACTCCGCAGTTTTGAAAAATCTGCTTTGCCTAAAAATATTATCAAACTTTAAGTAGACTGCTAATGAAGTAAATTCCTTCAGCATTAACTCAATTTTTAAACTTAACAAAATGAAGCTGAAGTACAATATTAGTAAACAGGCAAGGCTCAACAATGGCGTCAAACAGACTTTCCCTTAATACGATCCTTATTCATATATAGGTAGTTCTCAACTTGTGACCATTTGTTCACACTTGTTTGAAGGTATAACTTGGAAAAAAAGTGATTTACAATAGGTCCTCGTACTTAGAATCATTGCAGTGTCCCTGCAATCATGTGATCAACATTTGGGCACTTTGCTACTGGCCTATGTTTCCTACTGCAGCATCCAGGGGTCACATGATTGTCATTTATGATCTTTCCAGAGGGCTTCCAACAAGCTTTGTCAATGGGGAAAGCTGGATTTACTTAATGACCACATTATATTACTTACCAACTACAGTAAAAAAGGTAAATCAGGTGCAACTCACTCAACGACCACATCGCTAGCAACAGAAGTTTCAGGTTTCAGTCTCAAGGTCATAAGCAGAGAATTATCTTTTCAGAGATCTTTAATAAAATTGGAGAATTTCTCTCAGACACCAATACTGATTGCTCCAGAGTGTTTCCTTTATTTATTTATTTATTTATTTATTTTGTGGTTTAGTTTGCTATACTTAGGATTTACCAGTTTGCTTCAACAAGAAAAACTTACCAACTATTCCTTTTCATTATAAAAAGATACTTTAGCCAAGAGCATTGTTTAAAATGTCATCTTTTTATTGGAACTCATACTAGTTTTACCACTGAAAGTTGCTTTCTTAACTGGGTGGAACATCATTTTTAGCAGTAAAAAAAATATTTTTAATTCCAAAGCTTCAGTACAAAGCAAGAAAGTAATTTTGTCCTTGCCTAGAGCTTTAATCCTAAAGATCAAAAAGTCAGTATCATTCTTATTCTGTAAAAGACACCAACTATAAAAATCATACTGAGAGATATATATACTGCCCAATTATTAACTTCTATTTACTAAGATGACTATTACAAATAATTTTTGTGACATTAGAAGCTAAATTAATGTGTAAAATGTTGAAAGTTCATTTCCCTCAACCTTCAAATAAAATGCGTGTTTTGTTGCATAACACCAATACTAGCTGTGAAAATAAATAGATTTACATTCCAGGTTTTCAGAACACATTGTCATTTTTGTTTTTCCTGGAAATGCTTGGCAAATATCCCAAAAATTATTTTAAAAGTTGATTTCAAGTCTTAACAAAGAACTCACTGACATTTCAGAAACCAAGAGAGTGAGAAAAAAAACCTCCAATGATTTGCTCACTGAATTCCTAGCTCCTACTCTTATTATTTGCCTCTGATACTCAAAACCCCAATTTGCTACACCTACACTAAACACGATTTTTTTCCCAAGAGATTGAAAATACAGTACAATACAGTTCACAAGTGTATTCAGTCAAAATATACAATCTAAAAAATCAAAATCAAAACGAAACCTTATTGTCACCAGCAAAATACTCACCGGTGGTCCTCCTGACTAGCTGGAAACTTATCTGCTGAAGGTTCCACAAGACTGTTCCTGGGTCAATTTAGCATAACTAATTTATTAACTACTTTGTAGGCTTCTTCTTAAGGAATGAAATGTTTACTGCAGGGCAAACAGAACTCTAAATTTGCAACAGTAATTTTAACTGAAAACTAGACTGCATAATGCTTATTACAGCAAAGATTTTTAATTGCTTTGTTGGTAGAAGGAATGAGGCCAAGCCCATGGTAATTTAATAAGAAGCTGATCAATGTATGCAATGCCAATTATTGGAATTACCATCTTACACCTAAGGTATGTTGAAACTTTTTTTTTCTTCCATTCAATTGTGTCTGATTCTCAGAGACAGCTTGGACAAGTCCCACAGTTTTCTTGGCAACATTTTTCAGAAGTGGTTTATCTTCTTCCTAGGCATAAGAAAAAGTGACTGGGTCAAGGTTACCTAGCTGGGTAACCTAAGATGGAACTAGAACTCATGGTCTCCAGTTTCTAGCCTGATATTTTAATTACTATACCAAACTGGCTCTCACGGAAACTATAGTTCTAAAAACTAATCTACAGTCTTCCTGGAATATAGGAAATTAGTATGGCAATGACAAGAAGTCACGTTTTCTCTCACATGGCTCGTTTTCTAGTTATCTAGATTTCATTTTACCTAGATTCAACTCACTTGCACAGGCTCTCATGATTCGACGGAAAGAAGTTGATTTCATCAACATACTGAATTACTGATAGTACAGAAAACTGCCAATTGCCTGCCCCTAAAAAATTCATGGGGACATTGATGTTCAAGACTAGAGCTCTTGAGGTTTCCTACACATAATGCAATGGAATCAAACAGAAATTTTGCTCTGGCAGCAAATAGAAAGAGATCCACTGCATTTCCTGGAAACAATCCTGGTTAGAGATTGAATGAAAGAAAGAAAACTTCTACAGGCTCTGGGGTTTTATTTTGGAAAATTCGAGCTTTTAAAAAAATGTGTAGGTTACATATCAGTCCTGCATCTCAGTACAAAACTGGTTCTCTACATATTTGAGATTACTTGGCTAATTTAAGCACATTAAATTTCAGTTAGAACACATACTACACATCTTTACTCAGCATGTTATTTTTTGTGACTTGTTTGGCACATATGGTATTAGCAAAATAAATTACACTAACTGACCCCTTTGCTTAGAATTAGAAAATAAGATAAACAAGATCTTTAAAGAAAATAAAAACCAAACAAACCATTGTGTTCCTGAATTATCTTATGAAATGCAAGTATATAAACATCTAGTTGTAATAAAATGATAGGAAGAAATTTTAATCTGGAAAAAAATAAACCAAGTTGTAGGGAAAAAACTATGTAAAACTGAATGTAACATTCAACAGGGGGAGTTATTTTACCGAACAGTCCCTGGCCAAATTGATCAGGGAATACTGGGAACTGTTATTTAATATATCTGGAATATACTTCAAAGAGGCTGTTTTGAAAGGCAGAAAAATAGCAGAGGTAATTGATTAAACATGATATATGCTAGCACTGGATGTGACAATAATTTTATGTAGATGAGACTGGAATATGTATGCATGAGACAGACAGACAGACAGACAGATAGTCAGGCTTCTTATTGAGGGATAGTAAACATGTATGTACCAGCTGGCCAACACTTAGGAAACAGCCAAATTATTTTTCTTCTTCCTCAAGAAGCATTAGATATTACAACTAGCAGTGGTGGCCAGGATACTCCCCAAATAATAGTACAGTGGCACTGAAAGCATATTACAACACTGCTATAGAAATTTCATATTCCCTCCTAGCTTCGTATTTGTTCTGATACAAACCATCTTTTTTTACATTTCAAGACAATAAAGCCTGCAATTTTTTTTTAAAAAAAGTTCAGGTTTAGGGGAAAGAATAAGTAAACTTTTGATTAAGCTGATATTATATACACCATTATATATCAGTGATTTGCAACCCCCGCTCCCCAACTCCATTTTTTTTCTTTTGATGATTGATGTCAGTAGTTGAAAATTCAAGTCTCAGTACTATAATTTTTAAAATGGAGAACATTTCCAAATTTGGAAATTATAATATGAACTTACTAATATTACACATTGAAAACTGCAAAATAGTAATAGTCAGTATTACTCATTATTCATTATGTTCCCACCTCTTCCAAAGCTTTTATGTGGATTTTTTTTAAAGTAATTGATTCTGGAAGCAAGTAATCATACTTAGGTAAATATAAAGTAACCTTTACATCACCTTTGTTTCTATCAGCCATACAAATGCATGATTGCTTCCCAATCAAATAGAAACTACAAGGCACAATATTATTCAATATGATAAAAATGGGGATAACAGGCAAATTAGTTTGAAGTCTTATTTGCTAAAATTTGAGCTTATGTTTAGGAAAGCAAACATTTTAAACTCTATGTTAACATACACATAAGCAAAGGATATAGTCCCTCTCTTATGCTTTACTACTATCACATTACTCCCTAGTAATGCAATATTATACAATACATGTAATAAACAAAAGTGGCAGAAAAAGGACTCTGTAAAATCAGATTTGCCCATTTTAACAGTCCATTTGAATATTAATTGTACAAATACTCTTGGTGAACTGTAGGTTGTACCCATAAATCACTAACATACATATATATTTTAGCAACTCATTAACTATATCTATATCCAAATACTACGTTCAAAGGGAAAGGTTACAGTTTTCACAATGCAAATATTTTTAAACAGCAATAGATAAAATTCTAGAAATCCAGGATTATACTTTAATCCCAGAGTGGAGCAAAGATATTAGATAAAATAAATTAGATAAAATAAGTAAATTAAAATGGGCAATGCTTGATATAGCAGTTAGACAAAATCAGAGTTTACTGTACAGTACAATCTCAGGCAAGCCTTAATTTGTGAATTTTGACATACACTGTACTGGAGGAGACAATCACTATTGACTCTATGTTTGCACTGAAAGAGTTAAAAGGGAAATCAGACATTATTTTTCAGTATTCCCAATCTATGACCTCCCATAAAAGTGTACATAGTAATGCTAATTTTACTGATGCATGGACAGAAACTGCCCAGGGGTCTTAAATAACAACTGTTTTTATAATGGGAAATATCTAAAACAGGTTAATGTATTTGTGAAAAAACATTGCCAGAAGTCAGATACTTATGAAGAATAGATTTAAGTATAATAAAAACCTGATGAATAATAATGGATCATTGACAGCAACAACAATACAAAATTAACTCTTGAAAGAATCACACCGAAACAGAGTCTCCTATATTGAAATATAGGACCATCTTTATAGCTTCAATAGAATACAAGCTGAAAGATACTACTTCTTCCTGAACAGTTAGTCGTTCTTGACAAAAGATACACAATGGAAATGGGAAAGGAAAGCAACCTAGAGAAATGAACCCTATTTTTTTAAATTCTTGTAAATACAGATAATGTATATGTGGTGGCATCTGTTCTTATAAGAATGTACAAACCATATTGTTCCTGCAACACAACCTGACTGAAGTCCTTTTGCTCAAATACTGATCTTCATCAAATCAATGATCCTCATATGGGAAAAAGTATCATAAAATACACACTGGTAAAAACTCATTTCAATGAAACTTTCCATGTTCTTAAATCTACAAAACAGTAAGTTCCAAATTTGAAGTTATGGATATTTCAATCTACTGTAAGCAAGCACTCTGTCCCCCAATTGTTTTAAAGACAGCCTGCCAGTTAAAAGGCTCATTCCAGCTTGGTAAAGATCCAGAGGAAAAACTTTTAATAATGATCAGATGTCTGAAGAGGAACATGGATGAATGTATACTTCTTCAAAAACATTTGGTGAACTTTTCTGCTTCTATCCTTCTCTCTGATAGCACTAACAAACTTGTAGACATTGCCAAAGAGCAACAGCCACTAAAGTAGTTATCATTAGTCAATATCTAATCCGGAGAGTCTCCCAATTTCAGCGGCATATAAATTAAATAAATAAATATCTAAGCTGATATTAAGCTTCCTATTTAAGCCAAAGAACAGTTATATTAGTTTTAATGTATAAATGTACTGCATGCACAGATACCACTTCTCGCAATAGTGATTTTTATTTGTATAGCATTTATGCCATAACAAACTAAGTTACAAAAATAAAACTGAATAATAAAAATAAGCAAGACAAAACAGATCACAAGGTACTAACATATGCTTATGAGAGATCATGTTTCCAAGCATCAGCACAAATTTCTCCCTAGGAACAGTTGCAAACCAGTCTGTAGCCCCCACCCAAATATACAGTAATTAGTCGACAAAATTGGTCAGGAAAAATTGTAATGATCTGACCAATACATTGTGCAAGTTAGATGACAGAATTATTTCCAGGGCCTTGCAGAAACAGGACAATAAAACAAATAATGAGGGAGGTTCTTATTTACATGGACAAAGGCATAAATTATAGACAATATTCTGAAACTGCCTTTAAGAACTCCTGATGAAATCAGGTGATTTGCAACTAAATTAAAGACTTTCTCACTGGAAAGTTCTGATGTGATAGATAGGCTATAAACTAGTTGTATTGTATATACACATATACATTTATCTTCTGCATTTATCTTATTTAATTGATGTTGGATTTCAAAGAAATACCAAGTCACTACAATAATTTGTAATTCCAAAATTCAAGTTCATCAGAACCTTAAAGACAGAACTTGCTGTCATCACCAAATGTGTTCTCTTATAATAAACCCTTTGTTTTATGACAACCACTGGAAGAACTTATCCCTCATTAGCTGAAACTATTTATCCTAAAGAATCTACTTATTCTCCCCTCTTCCCTTAGCCCAGGAAGAAGACTAAAAACCTTCTGTCTGACTTCCCACATGTAGATGGGCCATCTTGAATTGAGAACTTGAATTAGCATTAATTTATTTTATTAAATTCCCTAATGTAGAGCTAAAAGACTCTTTTCTTTAAGAAGAGTTCCTGTCATCTAGGAGAAATACTTGCTGCTCAATAACACACCACTTTTTCTTCCTTCCCTCCTTTTTCAGAAGATACTAAGCCCTGATGTTACTTAATAAGATGACCAAGGTAAGGAAAGATCAAGCAAAAGTGGTAATCTTCTGGATCACTCTAAGAAGAGGGTGTTCAGGACACAATATTATAATAATTCTGTTTCTATCTGCAGAAGATGGTATTGGGTGACATCTTGGTCCAAGTCTCAGAGGATTCCATTTTGGCATTAATATTTGACTGGTGAGGCCACTGGTGCCTTGGCATGAAATTCCAGAAATTTGGTAAGAACATGCTTTTGTTTAGTTAAATGTAACTCCATTGCATTAAAAAGAAGAAAGGGTATTTTCCAAGATTTTAAAAATTGGACAGCCTCATAAGAGAGAATGCAGTCTTTTATCATATTTAAGCTTAAGCAAAATTATGAAATGAGTTCTTTTGATAAAACAATGGCAATATTTTGCAATATAAAAAGTAGTTGTTTGTTCTGATCAGACTGTTCTAGAGTGAGGAGTATTTATACAGTATCAGAATACTAATGAAACAAAAATATGCCTAAGTATCTTACAATTGTTTTCAGTGAATACATTCAAGAGTATTGAGAAGTGGAAAAATTTGATTTGGATAAATTGTCAAGGAAAAAACAGGAGAGAATGGAGTCATGCAACAACTTAAGGCATTCAGAGGCACTATATTCTTACTGACTGACAGAAAAAGAATTGACAGAAATAGAAAGACTCCAAACAATATTCATTTTACTACCAGCAGATATTATTTTATCTTTTTATCAGAAGGCTAAATAGAAGAACCCCCCAGTGAGGCACCACCTTGCTGTGGTTGTGGGGGGGTGTTGGTGTGCTCTAATGAAGATGAGAGCTCAGCCAGAGGTTCAACCATACTGGACAGGTCTCATCAGAGGAGCCAGACGAAGAG
>JANHZU010001489.1:73982-96651 GCA_032468055.1 Acrochordus granulatus | reverse complement strand
GTAAGCGAATGGTCATAAGTCTGAATCCATTCTCCTGAATGGGCGGATTTTGTCAGAAACTGGCAAAAAACATTGCAAATTGTGGTCATGTGATCACGGGATATTGCAACCAGTTGTAAATGTGAGCTGGTTGCCAAGCACCCAAAATGTAGTCATATGACTGCAGGGAGGGCAACATTTAAGAATGGCTGAAAGTGATTTATTGATTGTAAAGCATCTTTTCCAAGGCTGTCATAACCCCAAACAGTTGTTAAATGACCCTTTGCAATTCAAGGACTACCTGTACTTCCTTTCCATCTTATGTACTATCAAGTATTTGGTACTTTGATTTCATTCCAACATTATGACTATTATCAAGTATAACAAGGAAAATCACATTAGAATGTATAAGCAGCTTTACAAATTCAAGTATCTCAGCAAGTATAATTAAGTTTTTGAAACAGCTACTGAAATAGATGATGCAATGATGTTTCCAAATGAACATCCTTACAATATATGACAGGCAGCATCAAAATTGCTTGTATGATCCATCTTGCAACTGTTAATTCTGAAGAGTCTTAAAGGCATTCTGATCAGGAATTCAATGAGTTTTAAAGATACATTTTGATAACCCAGTCTTTTTCCTAGATATATGTGGCATGTAAGTGGCATGAAAATCCCATTCTCTGTTCCAAATCTATATTCTGTTTGGGAGCAGGGAAGGAAGAGATTTGTGGCAGTAATAGGCCATATACTGGGTATAAACAAGGCCAAAAGTGTGCACAATACTGCTACAATATGTGAAATTTGGAATCATTAACTGTTTGGCTCCTAGTAAAGATACATCAACTAATCCTAAAATTTAGTCATGGCTGCAAAATTAATTACGAGTACATTTTATCTGAATAGTGAGCTCCATTAAGGTGTGGCACTGTAATACTTGAGAAATAGTATGAATTACAAATGACTCATTCTACTTGGCTTAGAAAAGAAAGTGAAAAATAAGTGCACTTTAATAAACAAATTGAATAATGTATTATTCCTTTCACACAGATTTAAAAAGTAGTTAAAGTTAAAACTGTATACATTATCTCTACCAATTCAGATATTATCTACCTGTTATTAAATTAAGGGTCACCCTGAATGATTATTTGTTTGCAATATGTATGGGTTGTTCCAGGCCGCTGACAATGAGTGATAGCTTCCCAATATATAGATGGGATCAAAAAGTACAATAAAGTAAAACGTGACTAGAAATATTCCAAGAGGACCAGAAGTTGTGACCAAAAAATATTAACAGCAACAGAGACTCTCCCAACCAAGAGGGTATTACAACAAGCCAGTCTCCCTGGCTTGATGGAACAACCTGGTTTTTATTAGCTTACTAAACTTCAAAAGAGAAGGCGCTGATCACATCTCAGCAAGGTGTTATTCCAGAGCAGAAATGCAGCAACTGAAAAAGTACCTTTGTATGGCCTCAAAGGATGACAATCTCTAACTGAAAGGGCACGTCACCAATCTACCCTGCTAGATCTTATTCATTAGGCAGATGTTACAAAATAGGAGTTTCTAAACTTCCTGCCATTACATTTCCCTTTAGTGTAATCTTAACTTACACACCTTCCCTAAAAATCCAGACACTAAAATGAAGGCAAATAAACAAGGGAAACAATACAATGAAACTTTGGAAAGGTGGATTTATTTTAACAGTGTAACTAAAAGGTTTTTCACGCTTCTCGAATTTTGTCTGCACCTCCACAATATGTACAATATTACATATTGTAATATGTAAGCATATTACAATATTCCAAATGAAAGGTGACTAAGGCAAGAGTGACAGTGAGTAATATCTGCCATTCCAGGAAGAGTTGCGACTGGCACACTAGACATAGCTCAGGAAAGGGTCTCTTAGCCACAGCTGCCACCTGCTCTTCAAGCAGAAGCTGTGAATCTAAGAGGACCTCCAACTAAATCTGCCTAGGGGGTTGTAACCCTGTTTGAAGTTAATGATGGAATACCACTGGAAGTGGCCTGCCTTCAAGCCACAGCTACACCATCTTACTGGGCTTTATCTCAACCAGTTCATCCTCATTCAGATTACTGGACAAATTTCAACAGCGTCATTTATTTGTCCTGTAATCAAGACATGCAGGTGTGCATCATCAGCATACTGGTGAAACCTGACTCCATGCAGCCAGATGACATCAGCTAACAGCTTCACAAAGATCTTGAATTGGAGTGGGAGAGTAGCAAGCTCTGGGGAATTCCCCATTTAAAGAGAACTAAAGTTTGATCTGTCACCACCATTATTACTGATAGAAACAATGTCTTTGGGAATGTGAACCACTGTAATACAGTGTTCTCCATTCCCTATTATTGGAAATGGCTCAGAAGACTGATCAATGAAATCTGTTAAGAAATCAGTCCTATCAGAGATCATCAATGGACATAATCAGTGCTGTCCCGTGCTGAATTCAGGCCTGAAACCAGATTGAAATGGGTTCAGATCATCTATTTTTTTTCGGTGCCATATGTAATTGCAGCTCAGCCACAATCTTTCCCCAAAAGGGGAGTTTGGAGATAGGCTGATAATTGCTCAGAACATATGAGTTGAGAAATGTTTCTTAAGTAAGACATGGCAACACTCCCTCTCAAAAGGATGCATTTCCCATCACCATAACCCAGTTCCCAGTCATATCCCTGGAGGCTTTAACCAACCAAGAGGGACAGAGATCCAGACAAAAAGCAGTGGAGCTAACACTGCACATAACCCTGTCAGCTTCCTCAGGAGTTACAGGATCAACACATCCCAGATAACATTGAAGTATGGAGACTTAGTCATCTCCACTAGGCTTGTCTAGATGGACTTATCCATTGTTAAAAGGTTGGATATGGTAGGATTGGATATTTGGGTTGGATATGGTATGGTTGGATATGGTATGGTTGGATATTTTAAGGCAGATCCCACTGCCTTAAAATCCTCAAAGGAGAGAAAGAATGTACCACAAATACTTCACCCTCCTTGAACATTCCTTGGCAACTAATATATGTGAGAGATAGCTGGTGCTGCAGCAGCACTGCTTAACATACATATTATAGTCAAGATGTTTTCAGACAGATAGGAATTTGCTTTCCTAGGGAGAGAACTGAACCCTAGAAGAGGAACACTAGCAACTCACATTCATTTTTTAAAGGAGGTTTATCCTAAACTCAAAAGATAAAAATAATTTATTCTTACAAGATGTTGAAATTAACGTTAGGGAGAGTTTCTTTGGATGAAAGACTAATTTGCTCTCACTGGGGAGTACTATCCCCCATAACATGGGTATTCATTGGGTGTACTGACTAAAGATGTGAACTCCCAGAATTGTCCAACTGACATGGCCATAATTGCTGAGAATTGTGGAAGGACTAAGGAAGGAAGTCTGAGCTAGATTTTCAGTACTGGTCAAGGAATGTTCAAGAATAGGGAGCATTCGGTATGGCAAAGAGTCTTTAATAAACTCACAGGACCAACTCAAACATTTGTCGTCGTCAAAGAGGATAAAAAAGAACACTCAGAAGTGGGCAATATAGAAATACATAAGAGAAATGCTTTCAGAAGAAAGCTTTTCCTTAGAACAATGCTATGTATAGCCTCATCTCCTGATCACACAAAAATCTCTTCACATTTTTGTTAGTTAAATAATAATTGCTGTGAGGCTTTCCTACTAAACCCTGAATCAAACTGAATCAGAATTCCATAAAGCCTCCAGGAATTTTGTAGGCAAGAAAAGAATCAAGATTTTTGGGGGTTAATTATGAAAACAATTCTTGCAGCCGAGATTTCAATAGTTTAGGTAAAATCAAGATTCTAGGAGATTTTTCTTCCAGAGTTTTGCAGCTTTAGATCACCTTGATCAACACCTTGTCAGTTACGTTAGCTTTAAGAAATCTAGCCTCCATCAATTATATAATCTCTGGGCTATTCCTCCACTTAAAATGCTTTTTAAAATCTTGGAAGAATAACCCAGAGTAATGAACAGGGGAAGAAATAGTGTGTAAGAAGGCTTTGCCCTCATCTCAATGCATTCCAAGCTGTGCTCAGTTTACCTGGTGGTAATGGACTAAAGACACTAAGAGCTTCACCCAACTTGCATTACAGCAATATATGTTTGACAATTTCATTTTCTGCCTGCATAGAGGAGGTAATGAGTAATGCTGCTAAATGAAAACAGTTTCCCAATAATGAGACTTTAGTGTAGATAGCAGCGCCCAACTGATCTTGGAGTTGGTTATTATTTGGACAGGTAATTATCAGAAAATACCAGGGGTCATGCTCATCTTGGAAACTTCATCTTCTTCATAGTTCTTCACCCCATCTATAATTTGCCAAAATAAATCTTAAATAAATCAAGTGTTATACATTTAATATAACCACATATTTGGACAGAATTCAAATTACTTTTATTATATGTACAGTCCCTGCTTTTTTTCCCTCCTAGCTTGCATAGTCATTCTTCTGATGCTCTTAATAGTCAAACAAACTGAGCTACAAATTAGGAAGACCCCAGCCAACCTCTATAGGAATCTCTAGCAATTTGCTCTCAATCAGAATATTGAGTGGCACTAGGGAAATAATGCAAAACTGCTTTACAGATTTATTTTGTTGAGAATGACCAAGCATTTGAAAACATGAGAAAAGCATCAAGTTAAATTTCACAGTTTGCATCAGTCTGGTGCTGCTTCTTGCTGCCCAATACCACATATTGCACAAAATAATAAGTTTCTTCTGAACCTATAGGAGGATCTGGAATAATGTAAAATATTGGAAATTAGGTACAACTACAACTTTATTTCATACAGACTAGCCTGACTGCACTGTCAAGCTGGAAGTCTATCAGGACAAGCACTTGGTCCATGTAATGTTACTTCTTAACATCATTTTTTTAACATTGCATTCTCACTACATAATTTATAAACGAACTCACCAAATCAGTCAGGTTCTTAAGGTGGGATGCCATGATGAGTCGGTGGCAACCAAAATCCTTTTGTTCAGTTTCATGGATACTGCAGGCTACAAGAAGGAACAAGGCTAATTGCATACAGGCAACCATATTCCTGGGCTGTGAATGAAAAAGAAATCATGTATTAGAATTTTGCATTTTCCACTCCTATAGATATGACTGTCCTTAGCAAGCTTCTAAATTTCATTCTTTTTTTTCTTTCTAATGTAAATCAACATATCAAAAATATGTCCTAAGCTCATCCATGTCTGGCAAATGTGGTATTGTGCTTTCCCTTACCCTCTTTTTAAAAGAAGTAGCCATAGAATTTACTCAGCTTCTTTAGAGGATTCCTCACTTGTTTCTCCCCTGCAATGGTTTGCCACACATTTTCCTTCCAAACCACAAATGCTGGGAAATCATTCTCTTTTCTCCAACTGTCCTTTGCTACAACATCTCACTAGCAAAGATTGCGGTACTGTTTTAGGATTACCATCCATTATTGAATTCAAGTTTAGTAAAAATAAATGTATTTTTTTTAAAAAAATAAGTCAGTGCTAAAATATTGCAGTGATACTTCCTTCTACTGTTTGTACTTTCCCACTCAGCCTTTGCTTCAGACCAATTTGTGCCTGGAACGGACCATATCAAATTACCACATATTGGGCTTGCCTCCAACAATAACTCTTTTGCATCCTGTAGGCATCTATGTCTGCAGAAATCTCTGGATTACTATCTATTCAGCAAAGCGTAGCGACACTGCTGCTAAGACATGAAATTCCCAGGAGTATTTAAAGACTGCACATGATGGAATGATAGGGGAACCTTTTCAGCAGGTTCTGAAGTAGTTAACTCTAATTTGAAAGCATTCCTTTCTCCCTTTTTCTCTTTCCACCTCCATTCTTGTGTTCTTATTAGGAAAAAAAAGGTCAGAAAATAGCAAAGCTGGGAATTTCCCCCATTATTACAGTTCAGATGGCTTGCACATTCCCTGCCATTCTGTGAGGTATTGCAGCTCTCAGTTTTATTTTCTCTAAGCTTAGTTTTTAGATGTCTATTGCAGTCCTGCTCTCTGCCATATTTATTTAGAAAATGGAAATGCAGTAGTGACAGTGCTGGCCTAGAAACTAAGAAACTGTGAGTTCTAGGCCTGCCTTAACCATGAAAGCTGGCTGGGTGACTTTGGGCCAGTCACATCACAAGGTTGTCATTGTGGGAAAAGTAAGAAGCAGGAATACAGTATTAAGTATGTTCTCCACCTTGAGCTATACATAAGAAAAGCAGGATAAAAATATAATAAATAATAATGACTAAGTAACTTACAAAGATACCATAAATCATTAAATTAAATACAATCAGTATATAAAATACGAAGAACTAGAACAAATCCTTAACAATAGAGCATTCAATACTGTATTACAAGCAAGCATATTTTAGCCAAGCTACAGGAAAAGGCAGAATTAACTCTTAATGTGAGACATATTAAGGATATCACCTATTTTTTCACCTTCTTTTTAAAGAAGGTTCCCTTCTTTTTCTCTAATCCTTTCCACTCTGCTAACTTCCATTTTCCAAGGAAATTGCTCAAGTCTCACAGATCAATTTGGAATTTCCCTTCAGTATCTTCTGAAACTGCTGTTGTTTCAAAACAGACTGCAGAAACTAAAAATGGGTATTTATCTTTTGTTGCTTCCACAAGGCATTGTGTTCCCAAATTCCCTGCTATGAAAAGCTCCTGAAGTTATAGTCTTAGCAGGATGTGAAATGATCCCAGATAAAGGGTAAAGCTACAGAAGAGCAGCCTGGAAAAAAAAAGCTAAGAATTAAAAGTCTGAAAGACCACCACGTAGCAGCAACCACCAACCAACAAGTAACCTCCCAGAACTTACTTACAAAAGTTGGCTCTACTAACCACAGCTTTTTCCCACAGGAGCCAGTCTAAATGTTGAGACTAATCTCTAGGCCTCCATACAGTCCCCCTGTGATATAAGGCAATGGAAGCACTGTTCTGAGATTGCCACCATAATCTCCAGAACGTTCACTAGGGCTAAATGATTGGGAATCCTCTGCAGGACACTCAAGCCATTTGTTAATTGTTCTCAAATACTTTAATGAATAGATCACAGCAACTGAGAATATAAAAATTGCTTGACTGCCTGACAGAGGACTTCCAATTCATAAATATTAAGGATCTATATTTATAAATACTTAGGAGAATAGAGGAAAAAGTTCCAAACAAATTTACTTCTCACAAACCAAGACCAGTTGTTTGGGGTTCCATATCCAGACTGCAAAAATATAGCAACCAGTTGAGGGTAGCAAAGACTTGAAGTGTCTGTGTTTTTTTTTCATTACTGCCCTCTAGTCATCATATCAATTTTTTGGGCAGGATAAAGTAATCTATTCTTATGAAGTATTTGTCTGGCAAGAGACTTGGTAGTACCTTTCTTTTATGCTTTATATCAGCTTTCAAGTTTCAACTGTGGAAGTGCATCATGCATAAGTGCAACTTCAGCCATACTCCAAATATAATGGAGCACAATTCCTGTCATCCCAATGTTAGGCTGAGACTGAGAAAACTCAAATTACACCTTCCAGCTGTTCCCTCTTGTTGGTCTTTCATAACATCTTCACTTTTGGTTCCTACACACAATTCTCTTCTCCACTGGGCTATGCCATTCTTTCTACATTCTTTCCCCTTATCCTTGAAACCTTGCCATCCAAAGAAAAGCCCTCTTTCTCCAGTACAATATAGGACTTATTTTATCCCATGGCATAAAATAGTATTGTCCTACAATCTTGGGGAATCTTCCAAAAGGCATCCAATCATTTGTTCAAAAAGAGCACAAAGTGAAAGAACAATAGAGGAAAAGCAAAAAACAAGAGGAAAGATTTGGAAAAGATTTCAGAAAAGCTTTGTGATTAATATGCTCAATTATAAAATCCTGGGAGGCCTTTAATATGGTATGTTCAGCTTGAAAACTGAATTTTCTTAAGTAGTGTCTTAACATTAAAATAACCCTCTCAAACCTTTTTGTTTAGCTTAACTACCTGCAAACAAGAACTGGTGGTATACAATATAGTGGTTAATGGTGCCAGGCTAGAAACCAAGAGAATGTGACCTCTAGGCCTGAATTAGAACAAAAATTCTGTGCTGATTTTGTGCCAGTCAGTGTGTTCTTCAACCCTAGAAAGAAAAGCAATGGCAAATCACTTTTGAATTAAGAGTAAAGGCCTAGGAGCAGTATTTTATTAGGAGATAATAACATTACATCACTAAAACATATTTTGCTTAATTGTGGTAGAACTTGTTAGTGAACAAAGCCAATTGTGATTAGCCATAAACCAGAACAGCTACATTTGCACAATTAAAGTATTAGGCATAAGATGTAAAGTAGACTACAAACTTCACTTTCCATATTAGAAGTGTAGGTATACTCTTTTACTCAATACACCTAGGAAGCATAAAACCATTAAACTTATTAACTCCCCACCTGCCATAACTATTGACTTATTGTGATGGTAGCCATTCAGAACGATTGTTTTATAGGGACTTGGACATTGCTTTTATTTTATGGCTCAAAGCAAAAACCTGGTCAAAAACAGGTTCAAAACTCTGAGGAATCAGAAAGAGTTCACCAAGACTATACAGAAAGAAAAGATTCAAGGCTTTAAACACTAGATGGTTTGTCTACATGGATAGAACAGACCAGTCCTGTCCTGCTCTGAATCTTCCATACCAGGAGAAAACTTTATCCCAACATTTGACAGCTCCACTCTGCAAGCAATATTTAAGCTCTACAGTTTCAATTGGCTAGTGCTGGTTAGTGCTAACAAACCTCCTTAAGTGCATTACAGTGCAGCTGATTTCAAAAGAAAACAGAAACTTATTCAGAACCACAATGCCTGTTTATGTGAAAATGTCCTTGGGCCTTAGTTCCAAGCAAAGACTGGCCCGCTGGACCTGGAGGAGCAGTTCCTTACGGTGGGTTCGTTTTTTTTAAGCGTTAGATTTTTCTTATCAGCCTTGTGTAGCTTGACGCGACAGGGCGTGAAAGATGAGGGTGGAGGGCAGAGAAAAGAACGGGGAAGCCTGGAGCCAATACAAGCAAAGATCGCTATGCGCCCTGAAAGAGGAGGAAGCCGGGGCACCGGCCGAGGCGGTCCCGCGCGGCCTCACTCAACAGGCCACTGACAGCGCGGTTTTATCTTCGCCGTTTGCCCACGATCGCAGCGGCGATTCGTTTTTCATTTTTACTTGGCCGTAAGCCCTAAACGGAATGCTCTGCAGGGATTTTAAGTCTTCACGGCCGTCCAAAACTTAACGAGCCAGCTGTCAGAGCAACTGGGCCATACCGTAAACGTCTGCAAAGGAGCTGGGTGCTTTGCGCAATTGCTTCGAGCAAGCAGCCACCGCTCTGTGCTCAGCCGGCCCGGCAGGATCCGGAGGAGCCAAGAGTTGGACCGCCAGCTCCGGTCCCTTTCCAGCAACGGCCGCCCGAGCGGCCCTTACCTTCGCCGCTTGCGCGCCTACCACTGCGGGGACAGCGCTGTCGAGGGTTCCGGAGGGCTCCGAGTCCGACTTCGCGAGGGCAGAGGACGCGCCTTTTTCTTGCAATAGTCCCGCTCCTGTTCGTAGGCGGCCGGCAAGAGGGGCTGGCACTTCCACTCCGACACAACAATCCCGGGAAAGACTGCCTCCAACTGCTGGCTGCCTGGAGGTCGCGCTTATAAGTGCTGCGCCGAAGCATGTGGCTTACGGGAAAACACCTTGGACCGGCGCCAGTTAGTGCGCGGTCGTTCCCCTTCTGCCGGGCTCGCCCCACTTTTTTCTGTGGGCTGCTTGTTACTCTGTCTCTCCAGTACTGGGGGGAGACTGTCAGGACAGTCCTTGCTTGCACGAGGGACCCTTAGATCGTGCACGGCAGTACACCTGACAGCGTCCTTGCTCCCCTCGTCCTGACATCCCGAATCTGGAGGGCTTGGGTTCACGTGCCAAAGGGATCGACGTGGTCACTAAGGTGCATAATCAGTTCACGGAGAGCTGAGAGCAGAGGCATCCACAGTGCACATTAAAAAAGAGGCAAGATTTTGATTGCATGGTCATAGCCAGCATCTTGACTTTTTTGACCCTGCGCCCCATGGATGTTCTATGAGAGCTTCTTTTGATCTTTTACAGCAGGACCTACTCCTTCCTCCAGCAAAAGTATTATATTCTTAGTATTGGTAGCCAGGAATGGAATGAAAGGCTAGGAAACAGGATGGGATAGTCAAGAACAGCATCGGTTCTTACTTTTGCAAAATGTAAAAATTGACTGAATTTACATATTGTATTAAACTATGGCAGGCTTAACTCATGGTTTGTTGAATACACTACAATAGTGGTGTATTCATACAATACTTTCAGCCACAGTTTCAAATCAGAATAGCTAGGTTCCTGCGACAAACTAAAGCAAAAACTAACAAATCCCATACCGTAATGCTTAACTGGATGTACCCGTGCTGGCACTTTTAAGATGAGAGAAAGCAAAGGTAATTAATTTGTAGGCAGCTGAAAAATTTCACTGAGTGAATCTATTTAATTAATAGGGCCATTAATTCTGAAAATCTACTACTTGCTTTAGAAATAGTTCAGAGGATATATGTATAGTATTGTTTTACTGTTCTTGCAGAATAGAAACTAATTTCTAAAATTTAAAATGACCTTAATTTAACTTTCAAGTAATTTGCTTTATGGTGTAAATATATTTTTATTAAAGAAAAAAAATAAAAATGAATTAGATTAACAATTGAATTTGTTAATATAATAGAAACTAATATGAACTGTGAATACTGCATTCCATTCCATCCCAAAAGCAATTTCTAACTTTACTCTGTTTTTTAATTTTATTCTATATTCTTGTTACCTCTTTCATTTTTTTTCCCTTTTTTAATTTTTTTCTTTTATAGGTATGGTGATAGTTTCCATGTATGGATTTTCTTTTTTCTTTTGGTAAGATAGTTGGCCTGAATTGTTCATTTGGTATTTACAAGTTCTGCTTTTATTTCCATTGTGTTTTTTTCAAACTTTTTAAAATTGTGGTGTTTTTAAAGAAAACCAATAAGATTTATTTTAAAATATATACAATATAACCTGATGTATTTTATGTCTAGGTCACAGGCTTAATAATGTGGCTGCTGGCCTTCTAACATTACTTTAAAGCTACTAAAATTTAAAACTAAATTAAACACTAATCCTGTTTCTTAGATTCACCTAACTCATACATTTACAAACTAATCAAAGACTGGATCTGTACAACATTCTGCTTTAAAATCTGATTGGGCTTCTCTGTCTTCAGTACTGTGTAATTACTGTAATCCTATATATATATCTATTGAAAAGGCCTTCCAAATTCAGTAAGACTTTTAAGATGTACATCTGAAATGTATAATTTTTTTTACCTTACCTTTTACACTTTTCTCATAATATAGAAAAATTCAACTTGTTCCTCCTTTTGTATGATTAAGCTAGAAGTCCCACTGAAGTTCACCCTCAGCCCACTGACTGATAGTAAGCTGGTCAGTTTCTCAGCTCAGCTAACTCATAGGGTTATTGAGGGGAATTTAGCACATTCAGCTCTTGCTGGAATGGGCAAATATAAAACTAACAAATATAGGGCAGAAATATATGCTAGAGGAATGCTTCAATAGTTTGCCTACTTAAAATAGCCTTTGTTGTGTTTTAAGAAGATGTTCACAGTATATTTTCTTTAAAGTGTATGTTTTATATATTTAGTGCATCAGAATTAAGTTTTTAAAAGGATACTCAGTTCTGAAAGAATTATAAAATGATCTGAATATGTTATTTTTCCAATCAAATATTGAACCTGGAAAGGTCGGGTGGAAAGTTTGCTATTGAAGCTAGCTGTTCACCTGTTTTTATTTCTCTTAGGTTCAATATTTGATTACAAAATAAATTACTATATTAAAACTATTTCCATTTGGTAAAAATAAAAAAGATCTCTCATTGAAACATTATAGTGCTACATAATACAAGTAGTCCTCAGCTTACAATCATTTGTTTAGCAACAGTTCTGGAGTTACCATGGTGCTGAAAAAAGTAACTTACAACTAGTCCTTGCGCTTATGATCATTGCAGCATCCCCACAGTCATGTGGTCAAAGTTCAAGAGCTTGACAACAAGCATTTATTCACAATGATTGTAGCATCTTGAGGTCATATGATTGCCATTTGCAACCTTCCCAGCCAGTTTCCAACAAGCAAAGTCAATGGAGGTACCTAGAGCCATTTAATAGCATGATCGAACAACCATATCATTTGCTTAATGCCTGTAGCAAAAAAAGGAAAAGCATCACTTCGCAACAGATATTCCCAGTCCCAGTTAAGGACTATCTATACTCAGAAAATTCTACTGCATCTCATTCTATCAATATTTATTATAATGGAAGATCTTTTGCATAATGTCAATGTGTGTATCCTGAAGACAGAAACATTCTATGCTAAATCAACTTTAAAGAATTGTGCACCAAGTTATGTTCTTTGTAGTTCTTTATAAAGTTACTCATGTAATTTCTGCTTCCTAAAGCAATTGCTTTGAAGAGATTGCTTCAAGTATTTTTTTCAAGAAGAAGAGATGTTATTTTCTACACTTAATAAGATCCTAGGGGCAAAAAACTGTGCTACTATGGCCTTTACTGTCGTTCTTGTTCTTCACATTACTAAGAAGGAAAAAGGTTTCCATTGCTACTAATGTCTTTCTGTCAGCATCAGCTGAGTTGATGATGTAATGGCAGGAAAAAAAAAAGGTGGGAAGAAAAAGCAAAATGTGACATGATTAACACATGGAGGAAACCTTGCAAACAGATGAATTCATCTTGAGAAATCTTACTGAATGTAACTGAACAGACAACTACTGGCAAATGGCTCACAATTCACTGCAGTTCAGAATGACTTAATACTTTCTGAAGATTTCTGGACCACCTGCTAAAAAAATAGGCAAAAGTTTCCCCTGGCAGTCATGACTGACTCTAGGGGTCATCTTTTGTTTCATAGCGAAAGCGTCAGTGTTGTCCGAAGACGCTTCCGTGGTCATGTGGCCAGCAGGATATACGCTAAGGTGCACAGAATGCTGTTACCTTTCCCACTGAAGGTGATACCTATTTATCTACCTGCATTTTTACCTGCTTTCAAACTGCTAGGTTGGCAGGAACAGACCACATGCTAAAATTTTAGTAAAGAACAAATCTGGGATGACCTGTATGGCTAGATTCATATATTATTCTAATTCGTGATTTCCTTAATCATAGTTGATTAAGACTTTTATTGCACTAAGCCATAAATCACTCTTCATAACTCCCCTTTATCCCAAACCAAATATAAATTGGCTTAGTAAAACCCCAGCTAACCAGAGTACAATTTTAAACACCCTTTCTTTCTTCCTCCCCCATCTTCAGAAACAAAGCTGTCTTGTTGGAAACATCTCCCACTCCGTGCAACATTCAATTCCCTTCTTGGTCAATACCATACAGTATATTTGATAGTGACATTATCCCAATAAATTTAGAAGATTCTCCAATGCCAATACACTGGAACAATTGAGCAAAGGAAAATACCAGCATCTTCTTTACCTAGAAAGCAGCAAGCTATTAGAGAAGAATACCAGAAGACAGAAGAACTAGGCTGTTTTCTGTTTGAAAGGACCTAATTGTTCTGATGGCTGTCTTGAGAAATATAGAAAAACAGTGTATTGAGCAGGAGGGATTGCTTCTTTCCAATCCACAGCTTTCCTGCTTGACCTTAACACAAAATCCACTCATGACACAAAGTTGCAAAATGGTCCAGAGGCACTTAAGAGCAAAGGCAGCAGGGTCCTAACCTGATATCCTAAGCATATCACCACTATTTTTCTCCTCCATATTCTCTTTCCTGACTGTGGCTGCTTTTTCCTCCTTCCTAAAAAGGCCATCAGTGTTTATGCAACTGATTTATTTACATTATAGGAACCTGTGTACAAAATTTATCTGTTCAGGGAAAACAAAAAAATACCAGAGACACAAGACAAATAATAACAAATTGAAACCTAAACTGAAAATATTTTTAAAAAGTAAGTACAGAATTGCACTGATCTGAAAGAATGAGCATGGGAAAGATATATACAGTGCAAAGAGATCAGAGTAGCAAAGAATTGCTTTGAGTCCAGGGATGATAAATAAACTCTTCTCTTTTGGTGGGTGTGGATGGATAGGGAGCTAGTTCCAAACAACAAGGGCAGAATCTACCTTGGACAGAAGGGAGCAATATCAGCTCTACTTTTTGAGGAATGGAAATGAATGTCCTTTCAAAATACATCACTGGATATTTGATATCACTTCCAACCCCTGTATTCTGAACCCAGTGTGAAAACCCTTAAATACCTGAAAACAAATACTCCTGCACCCAGTTATTTCCTAAGATATGTCAAATTCAAATTTATTATGAAATATAAATGATTAAAATACAGTATGAATTTAATAAATAAAATAAATTATGCTGCTGTTTGTCAGAATTACCAGATCTGAGCTGGAAAACTCTCAAAGATCACTAGAGGGCAGAAATAGATACAGAAAATCAATGCTTTGCTGCCATTTAATGGTCCTCAAGATTTCTGCACCCTTCTTTGGTAATCCTACTTTTAATTTTATAGTAAGTCTCTAATTCTTATATGTTTATTCCTACCCTTATAAAGCAGTAACTTAATTCTTCTGGAACAAGTAGTGATCTACATTAACCAAGCAATTACTTGAATCTTCACTGTCTTTTTCCATTGAATAGATGAAGTTAGCCACAGCCCTTCATAATACTGATGTACCCACCTAAGATGATTTGAAGTGATCTATGTCACAAGGGATGGAAAGATGAATAAGCACTCCTCAATTGCTTCAACAGATTATAAACCTGATGCTTTACAAGCCTGACCAAATGAATCATCCACAAATGAACAATATCTCCATTTTGCCATAATTTATGAATCATCACACCTGCTACCAAACACTAATTAGGAATTTTGATTGTCTGATTTAGGTTATTGGAAAAAGAAAATTAGATTGGGTCACATAACTAATAGTAAAACCAATAATTGTGTACATACTATGCTATACTATCTACAATACAATATAATTAATATATAATAAGCATGCATAATATAGTATAATTATTCGTAAGGTCAAGTATCCCCTGAAAAAGAAAGACAGTGGGTTCTTCTGGATGAAACAGCATGGGGGATAAAATACAGTCCTAGAAAAAAACAAAATATAAATGCACAGAACATGCATTGCCCAGATATTAGACCAGCCATGCAAAAGCAAGCAGTGCTATTCATGCCCAGCCATTTCAGAAAATTCCCATGTTTGATGGTCGTAGAAGTCCAAAAGCATCAGCAGATTGACTCTGGCTGGATTAAAAAAATCTTTAGCCATCAGCCATTGCTTTTCAACCCTAATGGCTGGATTAACACATTTTGTTAAACCCATATCAAAGAAACTATATTGAGACTTAGCATAATGTGTGAATATGGATTCACCTGGCAAAAAAAATTCTCATAAAAATAACTCTTTGCTAATGAGTTTTACATCTGGAAAATTATCTAAAAGTGCTAGCAGTCATAACTCACTCAAACACCTTGCCTAAGACAGAGACAGTATTATTGTTCATCAAAAAGATTATCTTGTTCAAAGATTTGCATGAATGTGCATCTCATGGTTATGCTACTCATTTAAAGAAGCTGAAATAATTTTTGTGAATTCTGCCTCTTAGATTAATTCAGACACTGCTTCCCTGCTAAATTTTATCACTGAAGAATGATAAAAGCCAGATTACGTATCATTGGTCAGAACTGCACATATTTTCAGACCCTAAAAAACAGGAAGTTGTAAAATAAAATAAGACTAGATTATATACTGAATGCCTCCAATCATAAATCTGCATTAAATTGGAACTCTCCCTATTACCATTTCTAAGTAATGGATTCTTATACCCATAACTGCTATGATCTCAACACATAGATTCCATTAGAAGCTACAATGACATCATGTGCATCATAATGTTATCGAGCACCTGATATCACAACTCTTATGATGTCACTTCCACCCTTCTTACAAAACCCATTTTCTGAGTTTGCTCTAGCATGGTTTAGTAGACTTAAACTTCCACTTCAACTATTCACTTCAACACAAAAATAAAGAAAACAGACACCTGAGGACAGCTCTTAAGGCCTGTGGATATCCAGATTGGGCCTTTATTAAATCAACATCTAGATCCAACAAAAAAACAGCAGAGAGAGAACAGCAGGGAGCACAGCAGACAGACTCAGAGTCAGTGGAAGAACCTTGTCATTCCTTACATAGCTTGTATTTCAGGGAAGCTAAAGCAGATATTTGGAAAATACCACATAGTATTTTTCAAATCCACCAACACACTGAGACAGAGGCTTGTACACCCTAAAGATCAAACACCAAAACATATGAAGAGCAATGTAGTGTATGCAATCCAGTTCAGTGAGGAGTGTTCAGAGCTCTACATTGGAGAAACCAAACAGTCTTTACACAAGAGGATGGCCCAGCACAGGAGAGCAACACCACAGAACCAGAATCATCAGTTTACCTTCATCTAAAAGAAAAATGACACTTATTTAGAGACAATAATATTCACATTTTGGGCAGAGAAGACAGGTGATTTGAGACAGGAGTGAAGGAAACTATGCCAAAGTGGAAAATCCTTCCCTCAATGGAGGTGGAGGCTTCAGACACTTGTCCCCCATTTTTCATGTGCTCTTTCATTCGTCCCCAGGAAGATTAAGACAAGTTCACAAGGGAGGCCAAAGTAAATGACCTACTTGAGAATGAGTAAGGGATTTAGGAGTAGAACATCTACATCCCAAAGACTCTTTGTCTATTCATATCTCCTAGTGTTCATTTAATGAGTCTAATCAGATTAACTGAGGGATGTAGCCACCTTGGAAGACACATATGGAGTCTTCTAATCAACTTTTTCTCAGACTGAAGAAGCTGCTTGGATAAGTAGCAAAATGTCTCAAACTAAAAATAAAAGAAGTCCAGTTGCCATGACTCAACCTCTAGACAATGTAAGGTAAGCTTCCTCTTGCCTCTTCACCTACCAATATAAAAACAATTCTCCTAACAAAATTAATATCTTAATAGGAACAGGAATAGTTAAAGAAATTTGATCTTTTTTTGCCAAATGTCAGAAAGAACATAGTGATAGCTTTTGGCTTTCTGCATCTGTGTTGTTCATCTGAGACGAGGATAATTTGTCTCTTCTTTATGGGACAAATATATTTTTGGTTTGTCAATGATCAATCCTCCCAGAAAGTGTCTAAATTGTATTTTTTTCAGGAATAGCCAATGTCAATATATACCAAGTGTAGCTATTAGTACCGGGGCTTGATTTCAAAGTACAGTGGAACCTTGGATTGCAAGCATAATTTGTCCTGGAAGAGTGCTCTTAATCCAAAATGCTGGATTCAAAATTCAAAGTGAAAATTCAAAGTGAATTTTCCCATAGGAAATAATGTAAAGTCAGATGATCTGTTCCACACACCCAAAATATTCATATAAAAATCAGTTTCAATGTTATTTTATGTACCAATTATCTGTCTGTAATATCTGAAACAAATAACAATGATTAATACATAATATAAAGTAAAAATAAACAAATTAATCAGCACTTTAACTTTTGTTAGAAGATTTTGAGGCAGGAGTCCCAAAGGGTCTGATCCAAGCTGGGCAAAGAATAACAACTGTGATTTAATTTGGGTGATGGTTCTTGATAGTCCTTTGGTTTATGTAAGAGGATTTCCACTTAGCCTTGAAGTTCTATTCTCTATTGTTTCTTTATAGTTCTTAGGAAGTTTATCTAGTTTTTCCTGGGAGGGGTATGCTGCTTTTAGTGCTAATCTTATTGCCTCGCTCATTCCCAAGCAAATACAAGGGATCCACTCTTAGGTAGATTTGTGACAATTGGCTGCTGCTCAGCCAGCAGCTGTCTTGGTGGCCCCTGTTGGATCAGGTGGATCTTTGCTGCCACTCAAGGGAAAAATGACCTTTTTCCTTTTCCCTTGGTAATGTCTTTCCTGGGTGGTTTGGAAATGTTTCTTATCATAACCTGCATACGGGCTATGAGAGGAGGAGAAGAGATGGGCAAGAGGGGGATGGGCTGGAGATGAGTGCTAGGAAGGTTGTGTGTGTGTGACATGGAAGATGGAGGGTCAATCAAAAAGAGTTGTGGCTGGCGTGAGGGAGACAAGAGGGAGGAGAGGAGGAATAAGGTTATTGCTTGGAAGGAGAATCTGGAACCTGAATCTCAGGAGTTTTTTCTCTTGAATGACTTTAACTAACACTACTGGTTTCACTTAATTTATATTTTTTACACAGCAAGAGAGAAGAATCATCGGCTTAGTTGTGAGATTTCCCATGTGAACTCATCGTGCAATGCTCGTTTTGCAAGTTTTCACTCATTAACCAAGTTAAATTTTATTAAAAAGTTTTGCTCGTCTTGCAAAACACTTGTTAACCACATTACTCGCAATTCAAGGTTCCACTGTAGCAGGCACATCAGCCTTTGCAAATGGCCTTCTGACATGTTGAGATATAATTAGAACTAACACAGTCCTCATGAAGAACTGAAGGTAAAAGGGAGTGCACGTTCCCCAAATGTTACATATTGAAGTGATAGGTAGCATTGGCTTCTCAATCAGCTTTCAAATTTTCCCAGGTTTCATATATCTCTGCATTTATATAGTAACAAGAAGAAAGAAGTAACATTTGTTCTGCTTCCGCTTTTAAATCCTTCTGAGGAACAAATTGGAGCATGCCTCTTTGAGAATAAGTACTGTTATCCAACAAAAAAATAATTTATAGACAAGTCCAGGCAAGACTTATAGCTAAATCTCTCTGTACTTAAAATGTTTCCAGCCAAATGGAGCCAGCCTTGGGGATATTTGTGCTCATTTGTGCTGCTAGAGACATCAGTACTCCTATAGTGGCCATAATAATGTTCCTGCTTTGTAGAAGCAAGCAGATCACAGAATCTGCTAATGTTAGTCTGAGCAGGCAAAGAAATCCTTTGGATTAGAGTAACAGTGCTGAAAATAGTTGACAAAATTAAGAGAAGATGAAGAGAGAGGAAATGAGACAACTAAAAATCACGTGGTTGGTTTGATAGGAAATAAATTCTTATTAACTCCCAAGAGAACCAATTCCAAGTTGTATAGTGAAATAGTTCACTTTGAATCATGATCTGCAGTGCATAAAGTGATACAACTCATAGGGACAAAGCAGAGATGTGGGGTGATTAAAACAGAATTTTCAGAACTAGTAATCAATGAGTCATGATGGCTAGTCATAATATTGGAAGGAAGTCTACTAGATACAACATTTGTGGAAATTTAAGCTTTGAAAAAAAGAATGCACATTTTTAACTAAGCCTGACAACATACGTCTCATTTAAAATTCAGTGTAAAATATTGTTCAATGTGAAATAAGTATGATGTTTATAGTCAACCCTATCCATGTTTGTTCAAAAGTTCTAGTTAAATCTAGTCCATTTTCCTCTGTGAGTCGTTCAGTTTGTCCCGAGAGTTTTGGTATTCATAGCAGCTCATTCTTCATTTCTGTTTCTCCTCCTTCTGACCATATAACCCAAGACCTAACCCTTTCTCCACAGAGTCAAGATATTTTATACTCAAGGACAAGCAAATTATTTGGACAGCTAAGGCAGAAAATTCCCCATTTTTGGCAGCAAAAATGCTATAATAAAGAACAATTTCAGGATATCTCGAATAAGCTTTTGTTGCAATTGCTACCTCTGCAAGTTGAATTCTTATTAGATTGTTAGATTTTTATTCCTGCTTTCTTTTAAAGCTCAAGGTGACCTCATAGCCCCCCCCCCCAGTTTTCTCCACAACAACCATTTGAGACAGGCTGGGCTGAGAGAAAGAGAGTGACTGACCTGAAGTCACCCAGGGAATTTTGGTAGCTGGGGAGGGACTAGAATGTGAGTCTTTCTACTCCTAGTCTAACTTTTTAACCACTATACTACCCTGTATAACATGTCCAGTTATTTGAAAGGAAAGTGGAAAGGGGAGACAGAAGATCAAGAGGATCAAAGGGACAGAAGTGCAATCTTCCTCTATTTGGACACTGATGGATCAACATCTGGATTTCCTCATCCAGCATGATCATTGTCAATTCTAGGGGTGGAAGCCCATGCATCTAGAAAACCCCAGGGTTGGAGAAGACTGCTGTAAAACAGTCTGACACTGAGTCAGTCTTTCAAAATAGGCAAGGTGAAGAAACAGAGGCAGCAAGGATTCAGGAATGTTCTTTACTGTTGTGCGCTAGAGGAGAAGAAGCATGAAAGCCCAACAGAATGGGTAGGTTAGGGCTTGCAGAGCTCCTGCAGAAGTTCTTTCACAGGACAGAAGTCTTAAATACATTGGGCATAACCATTATATTTTAATTAATCCAAATTTCATTTTATCCCTACTTTTAAGAGCATACTTTTTTCTCCAGATAGAAATCAGGAGAAACCTTCCCTTCAAAGAAACAGGGTTGACTGTAAAAAAAACTCCCTAGGTGCTGAATTTCCCTTCTACTCATGCTTGCTTCAGCAATTGCTTCATCTTACTGTATGTCAAAGCCTGATTTTGTATAAACAGTAATTTATATTTTTCATGTAATTATTATTTATTTATTTATTATTAATATAATTTTGTATTTTTATTTATGTTTTATATTGAACAAACCCGTGTGATTCCTGTAGATCCTTTTCTTAAGGTATTGATCAGAATGGGCATCCATAGTGCAGAAGCCATATGTGGGTACAGTCTTATTTTAATAGGTGGTAGCTGAAAAACTCTCCACTTTATGCCCTTGACATTTAGTGACAAATTATCAATTCTCCTGGCATTATTTTTTTTGCTTTTAAAAATGAGAAAACTAAAATTGTTTTGTTAAGTTAGTTTACATAGCTGTTCTATGAGCTTTCACTGATCTCCTAATTTGAAAAAAAGAGACTGAAAATTTCAGCTCTGTTTTCTTTCCCAGTGTCACTGTATTTCCCCTGTGGACCTTGTACACCTAACTAAGAACAAAAAGGAAAAAATATATCGTCCCCAACCACAAAATGGTATAGTTGTAACATACTGTAGTCCTTTCTTGCATCACATTCCCCAACATCACATTCATTATGATTTGTCATGTACTGTATATAGTATATTTTAGACAAATAAATGAAAAGAGACAGTCCTATATTTGGCCCAAATGAGTATGGACATCTGTTGTATAAGTGGATGGGTGCAGGCAATTAAAATATGCATCATGACAACAACACACAAACAACAGCAATTAAGTAATCTTTGTCATTTGCACAATGGGGTCATGATTCATATGATGTCAATGTGGTTTCTATTAGATACCTAAGAGAATGAGCATATCCAAGAGATCTGAAGCCCTGGTGAATTTTAACGTAGTTAAAATACTGCTAACCAAAAGTACATTTCTAGCATGGAAAAGAGCTTCTTCCTAGATGCACCTTTGCTTGACATAGTTGCCAAGATATTGGTCTAAGACCTAGGAGACCCAGATTCAAATCCACCATCAGCAATGGAAGTTCACTGGGTGACCTCAGGAGTGTCTCAGCTTTACCTACTCGACAGGGTTATGGTGACAGTGGAGGAGTGAGAATTAAATGTAACAACTTTATTTTGATATGTAATAAACAATATTCTTTATTGTCTAAGAGCACATTGTTTAGTCATCCACACTTCTCCTTTCACCCACTGTTAGATTACAACATGATTTTTAGCTGTTTGTTTCAAAATGAATTGGCTAATGATCATAAAGACTACATCCAGTATTTAGAACTTGCAAACATTTTTTTATCCAACCAAGACTGCTTAACACTCTCACAAAATTCAAGCCATCACGAGATTCTCTATTGCTCTACCCCCATCCCCATCATGCCCTGGTTTCAACTACAGATAGTCCTCAATGTATGACTGGTCACTAAGTGACCATTTGAAGTTACAACAGACTTTCCTAGAGCTACTTACAACCTGGTTTTGGAATTCTGATGACTGTCTCCCCCCTTCCCTACAGTGATATGATTGTATTTTGGGTACATGGCTGTTTGCAGCATCCCACAGTCACATGACTGCACTTTATGGAATATTTTTGTTGGGAAGTGGCATTTACTTCTGGTTTCCTGCAAAAATAACCACATTGGGTACAATGGATTTGCTTAATGACTACAGAGTTAGCTTAATGACTGTGGCCTTTGTTTAATGACCATGGTGTTTGCTTAATGACTACCCCAAAAAAGGTCATAAAATCGGGCAGGGTTATGTGGTGATTCACTTAACAACTGGCGTTACTTACAACCATAATTCTGGGCTTAATTAAGGTCATAAGTCAAGAACTACCTGTAGGATCTGTTCAGCCACAGAAGTTGTTGCCTTCTTTCTCGAGCTATTTCCATCTCTTTTTTTTCCTCATTTCTTTAATTCTTAGGTTACACTGATCATTTTTTCAAATCTTTCAAATGGAAGTACGGTGAATAGCATATAAAAATATTCTAGGCTTCAACATTTTGGCCAATGATGATCCATTCTTCTTTGGTTAACTGTACCTCTCTTCATCCCCCATGAGATC
>JANHZU010001489.1:58682-71272 GCA_032468055.1 Acrochordus granulatus | reverse complement strand
GAGTTGGAGTCCACACATCTTAAAATTGCTGAGGTTGAGAAACATGGTTCTAATGAGGTGGTGCTCGGGGATTTGCCTCAGTGACCTGTGTATTGTCCCTATGGCAGTTTTGTTTGTAGTATAAAAGGCAGCCATGCAAAACCAAGAACACTTACTCTCACTGGGGTATTGCCACATCAGCCCATCAGCTCCAGAGACTGTCATCTCTCCGGTTGCCTATGTTTATTTTGACATTCTTGGTTTTCTTCGATTGCTTTCCTCTATTGTTTCGAGAAGAGCATTTTGCTGAGCCAGTCACACAGGGAGCCTCCTGGGACCATCAATACTGCATCTCCTTGTCTCGATAGTACAGTGGTCAAACATCTGATAGAGGCAGATGGGGGGAGGATGCATTATCTGCACTGCCTGCCTGATCATTCTCAGTCCTTAGTTGGCTTCATTTATGCTTCCAGCCACTTATTATCCACCCCCTCTCCCATTCCTTACCAGCCTTTTTTAGCAAATGAGTAAACTCAGGGCTGTGCTTCAAAAACTATAGCTCAAAAGTAGCAGCAGCTAACTGATCTTATCAGGGCTTAGAAGCTAATAAGGTTTGGAGACAGGTGAGCAAGTATGGGCAGAAGACCATCAGGGAATTTATTGGATTGCAGACTGTATTGGGAAGAAGTCAAAAACCTCACCCATACTGCTGCTAACAAATGCCATGGAAGAAGTCACCAGCAGTCAAGATCAAACTGAGAGAGACTTGATTTTAGTAAATTAGTGGCACTGTTTTATTTTTATTGTGCCGTATGCAAAAGAGAATTGAACTCAACAGAGGACCTTACAGGAAAAGACATGAGAAGTATCTCTAGGTGTATTGAAATTCTTGCCATCAAAAATGAGAATGAGTTGACATCAATATTGTTAATTCAGTGGGATTTTATTCACAGATAAGAGCGTTTAGAATAGTAGGAACCTGACAGTAATTATTGTTGGACCAAACGGGCCTGAGTCTGTTTAGTTTAGATTTATACTGTCAAATACCAGGCCACTGAATATTTTTAATGTTTTAATAACCAAGCATTTTTAGGCATCACCACATTTCCCAAAAGACAGTTCAGATGACAGAAGAATCTTTTAGATGAAAGTACAGAATGTATTTCTAACTTTCATGGTGCAATAGTAAATCTGGCATGAAACTGAGTAATGTCAATCAATAAAAGAGGAAAATGTTTCGCGGAGTAAACCATGCATAAAATGTGTTTGAAATCCATACACAAATCTTGCATTATTTGCTTACAAGTAATCATTTTCAAACCTAATCCACTTTATGATATACTTATCCCATGTCATTGATTTGACATGACTTGCCTTTATTTCATTATGGAACTGAAGGTATGGTGATTCCAGCTAGCTATTTTTTTACATTTGTATGCTGCCTGCTGTAACAATTCCAAGAAGCATACAATATAAAACTTACTATAAAGTAATTCAGTCAATAGTACTGTAATAAAATTATTAGCTATGATTGATAAAAATGTTTGCTACTGTTAGATCTTCCTTTCCAAATGCACTCTGAAAGAGTATTGCCTTTATCATTTTTCAGCAGGACATTTAGGGTGGGGATGGTTCCAGAGAGACTACTGAGAATGTCTTTCTTCAAGTTCCAACTTCCCTGATTTCCTAGAATGGGCACTTAGTACTTTCTCTCCTACTAAACGATATAGAATGGGCAGATTCTACCTGGAGAAGATGGTCCTAAAGCTAACGAGTGCCTGAACCATATAAAGATTTATAATCACTAGCATCTTAAACTGGTCCTGAAAAACTATTGGCATCTAAAGCAGTTCCCACAAAACAAGTGCTGTTCCGTTGATTCAAATAATGCCAATCTTCAGGCAGATAACTACATTCTGTGTCAACTGCAGTTTCTGTTTTTTTTCTTTCAGGGTTGCTCCACACAAAATGAATGGCAGTAGTCTTAACATATGACAAGGATGTGAATCACTGCTTTCAGTCTCTTCTGGTGTAGGGAATGACACCATTAGTGGACTTCCAAATTAGGTCAAAGGCTCTTCTGGCCACAGCTTCCATCTGTTCTTACAGCAAGAGCTGTGAATGCAGGAGAATTCCCAGTGTGTGTTCCAGCAAATTCAGATGAGATGAAACTTCCAGGAGGAATCCATGATACCAACAAATCTCTTACAAGACAGTAAGTCCATCTTGCTGGGATTTGGCCACCATCTGTTTTGCTCCATGTAGTTCTTTAAAGCCTCCAGGTGCTATATGAAGATTTCTACAGCATCTTCTGTTTGGCCTAGGGTAAGGCTGAGCCCCCACATAAGTGTTCAAAGGTTCAATCTCTCTTCCTTTATCAACTCCAGTTGGAATCACTCATTCACTGCAAAACTGTACCTCCAATCTCTAATTCTCAGTCCAAAGTTATGCCATGATTGATGGTCTCAAACATTACTGAGAAAGCTAACAGGACAAGGGTCTCCCCCTCCTGTCTCAGTTGTAATCATCCACAAGAATGACAAATGCAGTCTCTATCCGATGCCCAGTACTAGAATCCAATAGAAATTGTACAATAATCTCATCTAGAATTTCTTTAATTGAAGCTCAATCATCTTCTTCAATAACATTAGCAAGAAATGGAGACTGGTCAGTAATTATTTAGGGCTGTTGGTTAAAAAGATTTTTTTAAAAAAATCACTAATTTATTTGTAATGTGCAGGATAGTTTAGATAGTTGCCTGGGTTCTCTACACAGACATTGTAGTGGTGTGATTCTTTTGACAGATGCTAAGAAGATTTGGTTTCTTTCCAGAGATCAGGAGCCAGGTAATTATAGATCTTGGAGAAGGCATCAAAGGTGGCTTTAAAATATCCCCCATGGCAGCAGTCAGCTTCTTGCTGATTTGCAAAGTTGTTCAGATTATCAATTATTGATGCCAACCATCATCAGTTATTTCTTAGACCTTTTTAACACAGGATCAGATCACCACAATAATCCCTGTGTTAACAAAGACCTCAAACCTAGTACAATGCCAGCACATCTTTGCTTCTGATCTTTTAGAATTTTTTCCCTCTTCTCATCATCCCTCCATAGCTTTGTATTGGTCATTCCTCCTAGCTTTGCATTGTAAATTTAGTAAGCATGTCCTAGTTTCCCTCATCCGTATTATTTAAAAAATGTTGAACTGCACCAGAACCCTCGTCCTAGGGAATTCTGTTCAAGATTTTTCTAAACTGATTCAGAAATCTGAATTACGATAATTCACTCTTGCTAAACTGATTTAAATATTCAACTAAAATGAGGTCAGTTTTTCAAGTTGATCTGAATTATTGGATCAAAGTGACTCTTTTTTCCAAATTCATTCTGTCAATTTGGATTGTGTTTTCTCTGATTTGCTTGGTATATTCATCATATCATACAGAAGTCAATAGATGAAAGAAGCTGTTTTACAGTAATTAAAAATATAAAGATACCAGAATGAGTTGAAAACTTAAGATACTGTTTAGAGTTCACATACAGCTTCTGTTCATTCAGACCTGTTTGCAGGGAACAAAGACTTGCTCAGTTTGAGAAAAAGAGACCAGTGACGTTTTGATTGCTTTATTGATTTTTTTGGATATGTATGTATGTGCCTTCAAGTCAATGACTTGCCTGGACAAATCCCTGTAGTTTTCTTGGCAATATTTCAGAAGTGGGTTGCCATTGCCTCCTTCCTAGGGCTGAGAGTGAGTGACTAGCTCAGGGTAGCCCAGCTGGCTTTGTGCCTAAACTGGAACTAGAATTCTTGGTCTCTCAGTTTGTAGTCTTAACTATTACACCAAATTGGTTCTCTTGATTTACCTAAGTGGCAGGAATTAAATCAGATTCATATATTATTTACTCCATTATCTGACATCCAGATATTTCCAGTCAATTATTTGACACTTCCCAGAAAACCTCCAACCACCAGTCAATCCCCTGAGGACGACAAATACTACAAGGCAATCCCAGTTTTGAATCACTGCACTGAGAAGCTTTGTTGGGAGATGGAGTGAAATAGCTGCAGAAAGCCTGACAGATACCTTACTGCTGATCTCTCAAAGTCTGAAGAACCCAACTGCTAAATAAATATTTCATCTACTTCACAGTCTATTTTTGAGCAAAAAACATTTCCTCATAAATCTTTGGTGTGTGGGAGAGAGTTTTTAAAGGGTAATAGATTAATATAAGCACCCTCCCCACCATAGTGGAACTTGCCTTTTACTCATGCCTAGCATTATCTTGCAGCAATCTGAAGCTCTTTGTTCACACATCTATCTTAGTGAATTCACAAACATGGATTGTAAAGTTATAGATCCTCCTTTAACAGTGAGTCAGTTCTGCTGCTGAGCCAATGTTTGCTGATGCAAAACAATGACACCATTGAGATTCCTTTACTCTTCAGTGACAAAGAGAGAAGTGAGGCTGAGGCTTTCACTGGTGCTTCAAAATGATGTGTGAACTGTTCCAAAAATAGCTCAGTGCTGAGTCATGCTCAGTGCTGCATTAACCCAGTAAGAAAAAATGGAGAGGAAGGAAGGAAGTAAAGCCATTTGTGAAATATGTCCTCCTACACATGGTCAATCTCATGGCACAAAAGATCTTTTTAATGTAAGGATACTTGAAAGAATGAATCTATTTGTTCTTACAACTTCATTATAGAATCCAATGCAAAATGATGCCATTAAGGCCCATAACTCTCAGTAACTGGTTGAAGGCATTAAACAATAAGAATACAAATAAGCAAAGATATGGCAGAAAAAAACTTTTTTTAAAAAAGGTCAAAACCTTTTGGAGAAAAGACAATTAAATGTGCACCAGGATGTGACATCGGCCACTTCCACATCATTTTTCCCACATACTAATTCCTCAAAAGAAATTTGAAAATAAACCCCCAGTTGTCTTAATTTCTAATAATTCAGAAACACAGAGAACAAGGGGCAAAATCACTGTCTACACTGTTTCTCACCAGTTCCTACATCAATAACAATTCTTTTACTCCACACAAAAGGTTTTGAAATGAAATAAATCAAAAAGAACCCAAGCAGCTGGGCACTTGGCATGCTCCTTGCTGGAGAGGAGAACATTGCTAGGATCTTTTCAATTCCACACCTGCACCCTCCTATTGAGGAAAGCGACAGAATTCTCAAGACACCATTTCCTGAACCTCGGTAGCAAGAATGAAGGGAAAAATTCAAACACCCAAATTCTGCAGAACTCCAGTAATTGCAGCTACAGTCAGTTCCAGAAAGGGGTCACTTGCACTGCAGCACAGCTGATGACAGATCATTTAATTTCTTGAAGACAACTTGCCTGGGATACAATTTAGTCCAACTGTAAACACATGTGCAAGTAGTCATAGCTGCCATTGTGATAGAGAAACACTGCCCTGTGGTTTTACATTGAGAACAAATTGGTCAGTATAGTCTCAGTAAGGAAAGAAAGCAAATCAGGTGGCAGTTGGGCCACGACTATCTTACAGTAGTTCTGCTTCTCCCTGAATCCTTCGGAATGAGTGATTAAGCTTCTGACCTCTAGTCATTCATTTATGGGGGGGCACATGGCTCACCTTTCATGTCACAGCTGTCAAAATCTGAATGAAGCTGGAACAGGTTATCCATTGCTTTAGTATGAGGCTCATACCCAGCTATATATGTTTATCCCAGACTATATAGAAGTAGGAAGGCTTGCCTGGTGTATGGAGATGGTGAAGGACCAGAAGGATCAAAACAGCCTGGGACAAAATCCTGGCAACACACAGTTTTCATTTAGAAACCATCTGGTTCCTTGGAGACTCTTATTTCAGCTTTGACTGTGAGATACCCTTGGATTCATGGATTCTGCTTGATCAACAGATGGAGATTCTGTTCAAGAGGCTTTTGATCTGGTATGCTAGTTACAGCCCTTTTTGGAGCAGGGGTTTTGGTTACTGTTACTTATGCTTTCCTTGAGATTTGATTAAAGGGAGTTTTCCTTGAAGATAACTCAGAAGCTATAGCTGGTGCAAAATGCAACTGCTTGCCTGCTATGCAATAATTCCTACTGTATATTGTGGCAACTGCACTGGCTGATGGTTTTGCTTCCAGGACTGATTCAAGGTGCTGCTTCTTATTGAATACTTTATGCTTTAGGTTCTTGTAATCCATGAGCCATCTTTATGTTGAATGCCAAGGATGGTCAAAATTGCAGTTTGTCCATCCTGGGCATTCAGCATAAAAATGATATTTCGAGAGAAGGGGAAGAAATGAAATTAAAAGCTATGAGATTAAATGACACTGGGAGGAAAGCTATGGCCAACCTAGGCAGCATATTAAAAAGCAGAGACATCATCTTGCTGACAAAGTTCCTTATAGTCAAAGCTATGGTTTTCCCAGGATAATGTATGGCTGTGAGAACTGGACCATAAGGAAGGCTGAGAGCCGAAGATTTGATGCCTTTGAATTGTGGTGCTGGAGAAGACTCTTGAGAGTCCCTTGGATCACAAGGAGATCAAACTAGTCAATCCTAAAAGAAATCAACCCTGACTGTTCATTGGAAGGAGAGATATTGAAGTGAAGCTCAGATACTTTGGCCACCTTATGAAGGTGAAGAGAGGACTCATTGGAAAAAAAACATGATGCTGGGAAAATTGAAGGCAAAAGGAGAAAGGGACGACAGAGGATGAGATGGTTAGATAGCATTGTAGACACGATGGGTGTGGGTTTGGACAAACTCTGGGAGACAGTGGAGGACAGGGAGGCCTGGCATGTTGTGGTTCGTGAGGTTGCAAAGAGTCGGTCACAACTGAGCAATTGAACAACAACAACAACTGAATGTCAGGAGTTAAGAACCAAAAACATGCTTTTTGAATGGCAGTTTTAGCCTTGTGGAATAGTTTCCCCACCCCAGTATTTGGATAACTTCCATATTATGAGCTTTTAGAATATTTTTTTCCTGGATGATTGGAGCTTAAGAAAGAATTATTACATTGCTGTTCATTTTTAAACGATTCGATATTTAATTTGAATTTACTGTATTCACAACCACTGTGAATGATTTCTTAAATGATTATGGTTTAAATGTTTTGCAGTTTAATGGATTGCTGAGTTCTGTCTTTTTGTAAGCCATTCTGCATCTCTCAATAGGGTGGAATACACATTTTGTAAATAACTCTAAGTTGGCCTGCCCCAACCTGTTGCTTCCCAGATATGTTGAGTTTTCAACTCCCGGAATTCTCAGTTCATCTGGGCTTTCCTGTTGCCAAAACCAGAATGATTCTTGGTGATTATGTGTAGGTACAAGTAGGAAAAGGCTCACAGAACACACTGGTTGGGGACACCTCGGGCTAATATTTAGGAGAAAAGGACAATTACTTTTCTAAATCCACAGATTTTTTCCTTTTTTGTAAAATTCTATATTCTTTTAAAATATGGTTTTTCATCTGCTGCTGCTGCTGCTTGGTTAATCAAGAGAGAGATCGAGAGATTTTTAACTGATTCTCTGAACTGATTCATTAATTAATACTGCAGATCTAACATTAAGGCTAGTTGAGTCAAGATGTCATGCAGAATGGTGGAAATATATGAAAGGAGAAACATGACTATATGTCAGGGGATACTGGTTAGTATGGCACAAGTGGAAACAATTGTGTGCTCTCCAAGAAATTGTTTTTGCCTTGTATGGAAACCTCAATAATGGTTAGATCATGACTGATGACTTATTTGCTCCTTCCAAAAAGCAGAAGCTCTCTGCAGGGGAGTCCCTAGGATATTTGTAGTAACATGAAAGCCTAGATTGATTGCTAAGTGATTTCCTCTTCCTATGAACTTTCTGTGGCTGAAGGACTAAGGTGAGGCCAAGGTAGTTGCACATGAAGTCCAAGGAAGGCTTATTATGTTCTTTTTCCTGACAAGAAGTTTAAAAAGAAAAGTACAAAAAAAAGAAGTTCAGTAGGACTGTCTGGCCTTGGGTTTCTTAGTGTTGGGGAATTGTACTTGTGCAACAATAAAAAAGGTATGGTTATAGGATATTACCATATATGCAACCATCCAAGTGCAAAGACAGGATATATTGAGGCTACTGATTAAATATATATATATATATGTATCTTCTAATAAAGAAGTTCTGATGTTGCTCCAAAAATAGACCTTGTCTCATTTCAATCTGACTTCAGCCAAGGATTGATACTGAAATAGTCTTAACTGCTTTTTTGAATTATTTTTCCAGTGTCAATTGGGGAAATATTATTGATGCTTTTTCTAAATCTCTTCATAGCTTTTTATATCTTTGTCATTGTATCTTGATGGATTGAATCTGGGGATTGAAAACATGATAAAATTATTGTCTCACATCTATCAATAGGATCTTGGCAGGCACAACGCCAATTTTGGTATTTGGAAATATTCCTTTTAAATTTCTATTTAAAACTCATAGAAGAAATCAAGGATTTGGTGCAAAGTACCATGGTGATTTCTTATCTAGGTGGTAGATCAATGCCTAGAGACAATTATGTTTAGATGAGAGTTTATTTATATATGTAGACAGAACCTAATAATATAGACCATGGAAAGATATTCAAGCTTCATATTCTGGTTTGGTTCAGCCTTTCATGAAAACAATTTTGGCCTATAATGCAAAGCCCATCAAGAAAGAGGTTTCTTTCATATGGGTCATGTCCCATGTCCCATTTTATGAAGAACAGTCCACTATTTTAAGACATTTGTTGAGTTAATACATTCCAACTGTTTGTTCTTAGGTTAGTGTGACCGTTTTAGTTTCAGAAATCATGACTTATGGTTTAGCGATATACAAATCAAATAACTTTGGCTTTTTAAACAATAGTTAAAACAAAACATGGTTTAGGGTGATGTCTGAACTCAACCAATGTCTATTTTAGCTTTTCCTAACCTGGCATCCTGTAAGTGTCCTGGGACTGTAACTTTAAATTTCCCTTGTTAACTGAAATAGAGGGAGCATCCTGATGTGCTGAGGAAGGAACAGTATCACCAGTTTGCTTCCTGGTAAATTGGTGTTTTGTGAATGGCCATACATTGGCAGTCATTTTTTTAAAGAGACCCTTAATGTGCTCTCAAATCTTAACCGTACAGCTCGTGTTTTCTTTATTACCGATGTGGTAATATCTTCTATTCACTTTCTTCTTGCATGGATTACAATGACCATGTATCTTTTCAAACTATAAAGCAGGAGTTATAAAATAAGATAGCTGTTGGGATGGAAGGAATGGGAAAAAAGGTCTCCTAGGCAGACTCTAAGCCACTGTTTCTCAACAGCCTGCAACTGAGATGAGTGGACTTCAACTCCAGAACTGAAGGGCTGGTTGGGGAATTCTGGGAACTGAAGTCCGTCCATCTCACAGTTGCTGAGGTTGAGAAACACTGCTCTGAACAAAGAGGAGCTGTTTTCCTTGGTTCCCCAAATTGTTTGTTTATGCTCAAACAAAGCTGTTTATACTTGCCATCTGTACCCTGACAGGATCTGGCCTTCTCTCCTCCCAGTGTCATGGTTGTACAAGACAAACACAGTTGTATCTTTCAAATTGCAGCCAGAATATTTCAGTCTGTTCTGGATGCTTTCAACTGGGACTTCTCCAAGGAAAGTAAGCTGTTATTCATTGGTTTAACATCTCTCTGTTTGCCCTTGGAGTGAAATCCTCACAACAGTTTTTATAAGAACATTATTAAAAAGAAAGATATTCAAATCACAGTAGAGATGGCCATGAAAATAATACAGAAATTAACAACCATAATCCATTTAAAACCATAGCCAAAGCTTCCTTGTTGGCTTTATTGTCAGGCTCCCACATCCTCAGAAAGGACCTTCTTTGCTAGTTGGAATGCCAACATGCTTAGAAAACTGAAAGAGATTGAAACAATACTTTGCAAAGTCCAAACTCGGAGCCTGTGTAAGTGATATATGTCCCTAGCTGTTGCTGTAGTCCAGCTTTCACAAGTGATCTGTTTACAATCGGGGCAAAAAAGACAATATAACATTATTGCTGCTCATAGTAGCTCATTGCCAATTAATATAATAAATACTTAGGGTGTAAAACAAATATTCTTCAGCCTTGGATATTTTGGAGCAATATTTTTTTAAAGGGGAACAGCAACTATCCTCAAGCCATCTCTAGCTTTAAGGAGTTCAGCATCCCACCCTTTCTTGCCCTTGTATTGAACAGCTGGGATGAGGTCACCAGCCTGAAATTTAAGCAATAGTTAATGCATAGCCCCATTTTGTGCTGTAGACAGTCTCAGGCTTATTTGCATAGTGTTTTAGTGTTTCTTGTGGTCATGGGGACTCTTGGAAACTTTTGCAGGAATCAAAGAAAAGGACATCTGTGCTCAAGAGGGTGAAATTTTTATTCTTAATTTCATACTATTTGTTTATGAATACCATTGGAATAGAATAAACATACTGTCTCAATGAAGCACTGAAATACATCTCCTCCCATAGGATATTGAATATAGTTTATGTCCATGTCATTTATTATTCTTCAAGGTTCACTACAAAAATCATATTGAAAGTCCCTACTTTAAGGCTTTTAATCTAAAAGATATGACAGAAGAAACAAATGAATAGGAGAACACAGCCAACTATCACTTCTAATTTATCATTTGATCAGATTTTTCTTATCATGAGATGAAAATGGTTTAAGAACTGGCTAGATAACATGGAGATCCCAAAGGGAAATGGAATGTAGGTAGTCCTCAGCTTACAACCACAACTGGGACCAGTATTTCCGTTTGTTAAGTAAAGTGGTTTTTAAGTGAGTCATGCCCAATTTTATGACCTTTTCTGCCACAGTTGTTAAACAAATCACTGCAGTTGTTAGCTGAATCACAGTTATTAAGCAAATCTGATTTTGCTAATTGATTTTGTTTATTATAAGCTGGTTGGGAAAGTCAAGGACTGATTGTAAGTCACTTTTTTCCATGCCATTGTAACTTTGAATATTTGCTAAAATAATGATTGAAGGTCAAGTAATAAAAAAAAAAGTAGTCCTCACTTAATAACTGCAATTGGGACTGGCATGACCATGCCTGATTTACGATGTCAGTCTCACTGTGGTCATTCAGTGAACCACCTGCAGTAGTTAAACATCATGTCATGTAACTTGTGATTTTATCATCAGCTTCCCCATTAATTTGCTTGTCAGAAGCTGGCTATGAAGGCTGCAAATGGTGACTGTGTGCCCATAGGATAGCCACTGTAGCTGTCCTAAATGTGGGCTAGTTGTGAACTGCCTGAATCATAATCATGTGACCATGGGGATGCTGCAACAGTTGTTTAAGGAGCAGTTGTATATCTGGTTTTTCAGTTCCATTCTAAGTTTGAACAGTCACTGAAAAGGCAGTCATTAACTGAGGACTACCTGTAGACCTGCTCACTCTTCCTTCCTTCCTTCCTTCCTTCCTTCCTTCCTTCCATTAATGTACTGATTTACACTTTATATTACTGCAGTGTATTGGCTGCAATAAAATGGCTGCTATGTGCTGATGATTGTAGCCAGGCCCAAGACAATAGAATTGTTTTCTAGTGATACTTCCAGGTGACCAATATTTTTTCAATTCAAGTCTTCTGATTTCATAGTGAAAATAATATAGGACTTGAGAGACAGTTTTGACTGCTGATAGCAAGTCACTATGGATACAGTCAGATGTATCTGACTGTTCTTGAGCTGGAAGAAAATATGCTCCCCTGACCGTATTCTGCAAAAGCAGCAAGATTGGTACGTAAAGCTGTTCTTACTTATTAATTTAATGTGTTAAATTAAGACAAGCCATTAGTGGATTCCTAGGTTTTCTTTCCCTTCTTACTAGGCGTCTCCTACAAGTGGGAAGAATAACCGCTAATCATTCTCCCTATCATGAGATGGAGGTGGCTTGGAGTTGGGTGAATAGGTACAGGTAATGATAGATTTCTCACCGGGTTGCAAGTAAAGGGATATTCCATACTTGTCACTTGGCCTATTTCTGAACATGAATCTAGTGCTCTTCTGAAAAAGGGCTAAATTGGTATTTAGAAGCAGCCTGGCCAACAGATGCCTGCTGGGGCTAATAACTAGAAGGACATAAGAAGTACCCATGTTTCACAACACTCCTCAAACACATTTCTGATTGTAACAGGTGATCTCCTGACTGTGTTTGTCTCCAAGATAACAGATAGCAAAATTTTGCAGATTTTTACAGAATGGGTACTATTTTTATACCACTACAGCTAGTGGTAATTTACTTTGCTTAGTTTTACTGGAATAGGGATGAAATAAAAGCAGTGCCATTGGGGTGAAAGGGGAAAATTAATTGGGATATGAGGGCATATGTGTGCCATGGTTAAATGATAATTTAGAGATAGAATAACTTAAGCTAAAACTTTGCAGTGATGTGGGACCCAAAGATTGTGAAAATGTTTGTGATCCCTGCTTTGGTGTTTTAAATAACAAGTTGATCTACTTTTATGAAGAAATCAAAACTAGTTATCTCTGTCTCACAAATAGGTTAGTTTTTCATTCCAGCAGCTTAATCTCCTTTCAAAAGTCCAGTACCAGGCCAAGGCAGAATTATCCATTTTCAGTCACT
>JANHZU010001489.1:31735-51100 GCA_032468055.1 Acrochordus granulatus | reverse complement strand
CAGAAAGGGATCCTTCTATGCCAGCAAGACTTCATGCTATTACAATAAGAACCCCCTTACATCAAAGATTGTAAGGAAGGAATGACTCAGACACTTATCCCTCTGAGATTTTTATTTAAATTTCTCTTTATTAATTAAAATAAAATAAAACCTTTTATGTACTATGTCCTTCTTGTAACCCAGCTTTTCCCTTTAATAAATAGTTTTAATCCAGTTCCATAGCTATCTTCTTGTGAAACAATCTATTTCGTTTTGATTTCAGGTAGTCCTTGACTTACAACCATTTGTTTAGTGACCATCTGAAGTTACAATGGCACTGAAAAAAGTGACTTACCACCAGCCCTTGCACTTCCAATCATTGTAGCATTCCCAGAATCATGTGATCAAAATCTGGGCAGTTGACAAGTGGCATGCATTTATGATGTTTGAAGCACCCTGGGGTCATGTGATCATCATTTGTGACCTTCCCAGCCAGTTTCTGATCAGGAAAATCAATAGGGGAAGTTGGATTTGCTTAATGATTCTGTGATTCACTTAACAACCACGAAACAACTGTGGGAAAAATCAGATGTGACTCACTTAAAAATCCTCTTGCTTAGGAATGAAAATAAATGGATTAAGTTGAGAACTATCTATACGTCTGATGAGATCACAGAACAATGACGTCACATGCATCATGACACCCATCAGCAACTGGCACAATCTGCATAATTTGATTCACTTCTGCAATTATGTCATGATACAGATATCATTAATTCTATTTCAAGGGCACCCAACAAGACTGACTACTTGTTTTGTTCCCATTTAATATTATTAGGAGAGAAATATAGGAACAGCTAATAATTTAAATGTGTGATTGATAGACAATTCATAATATACAACTATTATTTGAGACGTTCGTCCATTTGGAACCATGTCCTGACCAAGAACAAGAACTCTTAAAGCTGCAGGAGAGACGATGGACTGACTGTCTGAGTGATCCTCTGAGGCAGGAGAAGAGAGCATCCAGCAGGAAAGGTATTGCTTCACAAAGTTGGCAGTTAGAGACTCACCAGCTTCACTTGGGCGGCCAAGTTTTTTTCTTTGCTGGATGAGTAGCAGAATAACGAATCCTTCATTTCCAAAGTCCTCGTGCCTTTCTGCTCTTCAGTGTTATCAAAAAAGCTGACAGCAAAGGAGAAACGGTGGACAAGGCCACTGCTGAAGCAATGAGACACCTCCCAAGATGCTCCATCTTTCCTTTTTCTCCAGCCACAGCATGCTTTCTTCCCTTGATCATCATACCCAAGGTGCAGCCTACACAGGGCCTCTCTGAGGGGGATTTTCCATGGCGGTCTAAACTGCTTGTCTGCCATGCTGCTCTCGGTTGTTCCTGAAGCTAATTTTGAGCATTCCAGTCCAGACTGCAATTGGTTGGCAATTGTCTTTTCCTTGCTTTGGCCCTTGCCATCCATGCCAAGAAGCTGCTGACTGGTCCCTCTGTGGTCTCCCAGTGCCTGCCTTTTCCTTTTAGGGATTATTTCCTCCTCACTAATCTCAGCTTTTGCTTTTCCAGTGCCTGCACATTTGTTTGCCTTCATACTCCCTTCCCAGGTTCTTTCTTTGGACACTAAAGCGATTTATTTTTTTATTATCCTTCATTACACACTTGTTGCTTTGATGTTAGAGTGATTAAAGCAAGGGAAATAGGTTGTTTCTTTGTTTTTAGGTTTCACTATAGATCCGTGGAAACTTTGGTGTGAATAAGACATTATTATTAAGCTTCAAAATATGTACATTGAAACTCGGTAGCTTCATATCAATGCGTCTACATTACCACTTACAGGAAATATGTAGAGGAATGGTTTAAAAGGAAGCTTTACGGTTGTGTGGGCAAGAAGTGGGAAAGCACAGGGAACCTGTTTCTGCAGAAACTGAAAAGACTTTGTCAAGATTGAATGGAGTGGTGAGCTTCCTGAGGGGGTGAGAAAACACAGACAAGGAACATTCGCTTTTTTAAATTGCCATCACTTAATCAAGCAGACCTCAGTGGATCAATCACAAAATAAAGAATAAGCAAAAACAAAACAGCAGAGAACACGAGAGCTTCAGCAGCCAAGGATGGGATGGCTGGCTGCAGAGGGCAATGACCAGGCACTCGAGGGGATGGATAAATGGGAACTGGGGCTGCCAGTAAATTGGAAAGTAGCACGAGAGCTACTTTCCCGGTGCTATTGTGCTTGAGGCGGCTTCAGATGACTGGCTTAAGATGTCTGAGGATGGACAGCAGCAGAGCTTCAAAAACAGCGAGGGATGCATTTGCAAAGGAGTCTATTCTCGCACTCGGGGAGCAGAGAGATGCCCATACTGATGTTAAGGCAAGCAGAAAATATAGGCCTTATGTTATTTCAGTTCCTCCCCTTTCCTCAGTACATTCTTGTCAGTGATGTTTATTTTATATTCACCACTTTTTTTTGGCCTGCACCACCTGAAATCCATTCATCGGGGAGGTGGAGGGGTGCGTGAAAGCTTCTGATACTGTAATATTCTTGGGGTTATTTAACTGATTAGCAGCTATGATTTATATATGAAGTGTTGATCCATCCAATTCCAAATATAGCATAATAATTTGGTAGATGTCCATTCATGAATGGGATCCAGATGGGAGCAGACATTAAAAAACGATTGTTTATATGTTCTAGGCTATAATTTTTTTTGCAAGACAAGAGAGTGAAAAATTTAAGAATTAGTTTTTGGAGTTACTTTGTCCTTGTTGCAATGAGCTTATCTGCAAATATACTTTAAATGGACTCTTCTGAAATGTGAACTTTTGGAAAGTAAATGGGCCTACAGAATCCAGCCTTCTGAGATCCTAAAAAGCTGGTTTTGTCTACAGGGATCCTTCTGGGAAACTTCTCCAATCGGTTCAAAATTTTTCCCATTTCTCTGGCCGAATTCAAACTGCACTAACTGATTTTCCAGCCTCAGTCCTGGTGAACAGGTGTGGCAATTGCCAGCAACAGTCCTCTGCTCTGAAGCCAATAATCAGGCTATTGTCCGCCATGCTGTGCCAAGCAAATACAAAGAAGGAACTGTTACATCTTTTTTTCAACCTAGTTAAAAAAACCTCATACATACTTTTGGAAAGGTTTGTTCATTAATTTTCTGTCATGCAAATGTATTCTGCAAATCTCTTCATACATAGTTATTTCTTATGAGAGTGGCAACGCTGCTAGCTTTTAAAAGCCAGATCATTTTCTTTCTTGTAAGCAAATAAGCAAGCACAATACTTGTACAGCACAATACATAACAGTAATCAGACCAGTTGTTACTGAGTGATAGAACATAACAATGTTTAAATCAGCCTTTAAAAACCTGATACCCTTTCGATGTATATAGGCCATGCTGACTAGAGTTGGAGAATATTAAAACTGTAGTGCATAGTCCACAATATGTGCTAGACTGAGAAAAGCTGTACATGTCCAGATATGCCTACACATTGGTCTCTAAAAGAGTGGTAGTAATATTGTGTTGGAAAACACAATCATTACTGCACCATGGCCCAACTAAACTAGATACTCCAGTAGGACATATCCTGATTAAATAGAAAACTTATCTATGTGGAGAGTCTTACCAGGTTCCATCTTCATCATGCTCAAGTGACCAAGGAAAGAAACATGGGACCAACTCAGAGTATGATAAAAGGAGCTAAAAAGGCTTCACTCTTTTGCTGAAAGATCCAAAAGTTCTCCCTCTAGGGAGAATGAGTGAATTGCCCTTCACCATGGCCTAGGTTTCAGGATACAGATTTGCCTGATGGAGAACACAGAGATGAATCATGTCTACTAGCAATTCCCTAGATAGATGCATATGACTCCTTTCTTTCAATCACCTTCCTCACTGGCAAATAGGATAACTTTTAACCAATTTCATGCTCTTTTGATATATTAAAAAAATAAAGTTTTCCCCTTTCAGCATTGTCCGAAGATGTTTCTGTGGTCCTGTGACTGGCATGACTGTGTGCCAAGGTGCATGGAACACTGTTCCATTACCTTCCCACTGAATAAAGTCTATTTATCTACTTGCATTTTTACACGCTTTTGGACTGCTAGGTTGGCAGGAACTGGAGCAAATAACAGGAGCTTATCTTCTTATGCAGTGCCAGGTCTTGAACTTGGGCTGTCGGTCTTCTGGCTGACAAGTCCAGTATCTTAACTGCTAGGCCCCGTGCCGCCCTCTTGATATATTAGATAATATCTTATTTCTGCCCAGTAGTCAGCAATGATATTAGAAGTTATAATCCAATACAGCTGGATGGCACCATGTTGCATAATTCTTTGTACAGACAATTCTACTCTTTATAGAAGAGTTATCTGTGTTTATTCCACATTACTCTCTGTGAGTGACACTACATGCATATGCATACATATACTGTATGCACATATATACCAATTTCTTCTGTTCAGATAATTGACAGATGTTTTAAAAGAACAGGATTTGTCTTCAACATGTATTTCTCACAGTAATTTCCTTTTGCAGCTATTTTTAAAAAGAGAGAAATAGAAGCACCAATCTCTTTATATTTAGAAGAATAAATTCTGGTATTTATTCTGAAGAATGTGAGAAAACAAACTAAAGCAAGTCTTAATCCCGAGTTTGTGGTTTGACAGTGAAATGAATTGTCTGCGGGAGTCCTAGAATCATTTTTCTGAAGAACCTAATCAGAGGTTGTGTAAGCATTAGTTCCAGATGTTTTAGGTTAAAGAAAGCTTGCCACACTGGGAAAAGACTGGAATGCTTACCTTTGATAAAAGCTGGGCTTTGGGGCATGCTGCTACTTTCTCTCGGGCCCTCAGCTGTAACCTCATTCCTCCTGGGTCTTCCAACTAGGTCCTAGGCCTCCATTACTTTAGATGAGTACAAGAAATTGCTCCAGTTGTTAGACAAACATTGAAAAAAGAAAGAGGTCAAAATAATTTTCTGGCCAAGTTTACAAAACAGCTGAGGAGATTCCATAGGAAATTATAAACTTGGGTTTAAAAAAAGATCTTTGACAATGTCCTTAACAAAAAGTTCCTAAGCCAAAATTATAGAATGAAAAGATGGGCCCTCTTATAGGTCAATAACAGGTTGAAGGACAGGAAGCAAAATGTAGCAATGAATGATCAGAAGGAAGCAAAAACTGGGATTTCTCCAAGATTTGAAAAGACAGCTGGTTACTAACAATTCATATCCAATCTTAAATTAGAAGAAAGTCCTGAGATTTACGCATGATACTCAGTTAAGTTAAGCAGCTTGATGAAAAAAATAAAATATTGTAAAAGGGTTCAAAAGGATATTTCCAAAGTAAGTCAATTGGCATGAAAAGGCACTATTTGTAAGGTGATGCACTCTGAAGAATTTTTTTAAAAATCCTGATTTTACCTACTGTAGGTATACATTTTGACCATGATTACCCAAAAAACCAATCTTGAAATTATGGCAGATAATACAGTTGAAAGTATGAATCCACTGAGTGACAGTTGTTACAAAGGCAATGTCTGTTTAAGGGATTTTGGAAAAGGAATGAATAATAAAATATCCATTCATATGAATGTACCATCCTTAATATATAGTGTGTAATAGTGTATTCTACACTTCAAAAGGGGTATTAGAAACTGGGAAGGGTACAGAGAAGGACATGAAAATGGCTAGGGAGGTGGCTGAGGTGGCATCCCTATAGGAAATGTATAATGCAAATAAAAATATGAAAAAGAAGAGCTATGCTAGAGGTGTATAAAGTTAGCCTGGGGTGGAGAACACAGATATAGTTACGTATTTCACTGAGCCTTAGTATTTCAGTATAACCCTTAGTATTACCCTTAAATCATGCAAGTAAGGAGAAAATCCAGGCTTTCAATAGATATAGCTTGAATGAGTCTAGGAATTCCTGGCTTTAAGCGCAGATTGTCCGCATATGTGTTATTCAATCCATCCATTCTTGCCAGCATCATAATCATTTTATTCTTGTGGTCTCAGCTTTGCTGAGTTGTCAGTCCACCTGTTGTTAAATGATGGTGCATGACCCGTAACATTAAGTCAGCATCTCTAACCCACATTCTTTATTTTTGCTAACCACAGGAAATATCTTCGGATTTTTTCCATGAATCAATAATGTGTTTTCCTGCAATGAGCAATTATGTATTTTGGTGAATGAAGTTTGCAAAGGGAGTTATGATGGCTTCAGGCATCACAATACCAGGAGAGAGAACTGTATTGGAAGTAGTAATTAGAAACCCAAAATGGAAAAATTGCCGATTGTTTATAAACAAATTTGCCCCAATTGTTGCAAAATAGGGAAAAAAGAAAAAAAAGAGGGGTGGGGGGGAGAAAGAATGAACAAACTAACACTGGGAAAAGACTGAAAACTGTTTACAGCTACATGGAAGTGCATATCTAATTAGAAATATAAACGATATCCAGCCAAAATATTTAACCCTGCATTTACTTTCAGATAAAATAATTGTATTTTTCAGTTATTCTCATAACATTATATTGTTGTCCATTTGTGTACACAAGTTTGTACTGAAGAAATATAACTTTGCAATTAGATGTTCATGGATGAAAATCAGCAAGAGATTATTCTAAAAGAGATAACAAATGTGTTGTGGAGGCATTTTAGAAATGTGTTGCTGTTAAGACGCTCGGCTTGCTGGCTGGTAGGTCAGCGGCCCAAGTTCAAGACCAGGCATTGCCATGTAGGGAGAGCTCCTGTTGTTTGCCTCGGCTCCTGCTAGCCTAGCAGTTCGAAAGCATGCCAATGCAAGTAGATAAATAGATACCACCTACTTTGGTGGGAAAGATAACAGTGTCCATGCACCATTGCCAGCCAATGACCACGGAAGCGTCCTTGGATAAATGCTGGAAATGGAGATGAGCACCGCACCCTAGAGTCGGTCACGATTGGCAGGGTAAACTTTACCTTTATATTATATTGGATTTAGCCAGATTTCAAAATCGACTACCTCATCTGTGCAACAGCAACTCTGAAAAATCTGATTTGAGGAAAATAAAAGAGTACCCAAAATAAATATATGGGGATGAAGAATTCAATTCATGATATATAGGAGATCAACATGTATTACATGTGCACCCAGTTCTTTTCTGGTGCCTTTCCTCTAGTTCCCTTAGGACAGAGTGGGTACCATGTGGTCACTAGATGCTGCTTTTCTTCTTTTTCTGAAGAAATCTTTTGTCCATCCCTGCTTTAAAATGCAGCCTTCTCCAGTCAGGAATGCCTTCTAGTTGTACTGGGATTACAACTCAGACTTCCTAGCCATCATGGCTTACTCATGGGACATAAAATATCTACGCATATTGACCTAAGATGTGGATTCTTAGAACTAAGACTCCAAATGCTTCTTGATCACCATCATCAGATTTCTAAGGTGAAGAAATTTTAGAAGAATCCAGTGTCACTGGATTTTCTGCAGTAAGGCAAAGATACTCATCTGATTTCATTTGAGACTCAACTCCAAGATACACTCACATCCTGCTATACTTGCAATTAAGGACATCTTCAGGGGAATAGAGAAGAGACAAATAGCAACAGATTTGTCATTATTTATTTATTTATTTGATTTATATGCCACTGAAATCAGAAGACTCTCAGCAGCATAACTATGCAAATTATGTGATTTATGTACTTGTCTCAGGCATTGTTACATCATAGTGATTTGTATGATTTCATCACAATGTCCATGTTATCATTTGTGTCATCATGGTTTGTGACAGATACCACTATGTATACTCTCTCATTTCTTTTTTTTTACTAGTGAGGGAAGAAAAATTGTTCATCTTCACCATCATTATCTTCTCATACCATTTTATTATTCTAACTCCTTTCAAAACCCAAGAAAAAACAACAGATTTTGTTACCTGAGCCATAAAACAAGATGTCTCCCTACCATCACCACCACCACTACAAATTCTGCTCTCAGAGATGGATTGTGATAATATATTAGTCTTGAATACTTGGCAGGCAGCCCGGTTGTGAACAGTTCAGTCCTCCAACAGGGAACTGATGACCCCTAATATGTGATTGAGTAACTGAGTTCTTTCTCTTGATTGTAATGTTCTTTGTGATTGTAATGTAATGTAATTCTTCCATTAGAAGAAACTAACATACTGTTTTTGAGTAGAGGAAAGCAAATTTTTACTGCCCCAAAGAAAACAGTTGTGTTTGGAGTTGTGTATTTTTAAAGTGGAGTGCCTTGGTGATGAGGAAACAGGATGAAGCTGAGCTCTAGAAGGAATTTAGCTGTCAGCCTATTGTGGGTGGCTGATGTCTCCAGGTGTCTCTTGATGGTGGCATTGCCCCTGCAGAAGTACATTTATGACTTTGGTGTCCTCTGGATTCATGGATGGACAACTGGAATCTGTGTCAGAGATATCATTGTCCAACTTCCACATGCGGTCTTTTTGAATGGAAGAATTTCTCAGATGCAATGTGCTCTAGGTAGGGTTGCCTTTAAAGACTACCTGACAGCTTGAAATAGTCCAGAATTCAGCATCCTGCTTGTTGGTGGAAACGTGCTGACATGTACACATGACACTAATGTTTCAGGCTCTGCACTAGCCGCAGATTAGCCTTTGAATGTCATTCAAAATGCTGATTTTGATCTTTCAAACCATATGTGGCTTGATGCCAAGGTATCTCCAGGACCACTTCCTTCACCTAAGTTCAGACCTCCTGCCCATTGCAAAGTTCTCAGGAGAACTCAGTGTTGTAAGGTATGGGGCAGGTTTGCAGATGTTGTTTCTAGGTTATGGAACACATTCTGGAACACTCTCTCCCATGAAATTTAATTAACCCCAACCTAACAGGGGGCTTAAGTATCAGGTATTAGGTTTAGACAAGTATTAAAAACAGAACTGTTCAAGAGGGCTTTTGATATCTGAATGGATCACCTGTTTATTTTTGGTCATTGTCAGTTCTTGTTAGAACTTACAAATTTTATGTTATTTGTGTTTTTAACTTGAACAATTTTATTTGACTGATACCCTGCATACCCTGAAAGTTTTATTGCAAATTACTGATTATAACCTGATAAGAATTGTCTGATTGCAATATGCTAAAAACAAATAAATATATAACAATTAATATCAAAGTTACAGAATACTTTTCAGAATTCATTTTATTCTAAACTCACTGTATCTGATGATGGCAAAGCTAATCCCCAACATCTATAATCCATAGCCCATACCATCTTGCTGGCTGGAGAGTATGAAGGTAAAGTCCTTCATTCCTGCTGATCCTTAGCTTGGTGCAGATGGACTTACCACATAATGAATGTTAATTTTTAAGATACAGCGAAGTCCCTACATTTATCGTCATGCTATTTCCCTAAGATGCCTTATGATTTCCAATCAGAAATGGTAACAGACAGCAGCAGCTTTGGAAGAACTATACCAAAAGTCATACGCATCTACTGCCATTTTCTATTCCTCTTTCCTTTGTGGTCCTTTCAACTTCAACATGGCAGCTAGCCTCTATTTTTGCGCTACTATGGTGAAAAAAAAACCTGTGGGTTGTTTTTGATGTTTCCAGGAAAATCCTCTACCTCTGGGTTTCTATTGCCAGTAGAGTAACCATAAAAGCTTCAAGTCCTTACGGGGATGAGTTAGGTTGTGGTAGCTCACTTGGGCTGTGCCATCAATGCTGTTTTCACTTTCACTGTTGCAAAAGCCCCTCTCCCCATTCCTTCCAGAGGAGCACTGGGCAGGTGTCAGCAAAGGGCAGGGTCTATAAAGGGAAATGGCTCCATCTACTGTACTTAATTTGTACTGGTTTTGTAAGCAGCCATGCTGGCTTGAAGCTGCAAGGCTCCCCCCACCACCACAAGTTTTAAATACTGTATATATTTAAGTCTTCCACTATCAAATCTTCTCTCCAATCTCTCTTTCTTTTGCAGGGACCCTAGCACAAATGGTGATTGTACAAATTAAATTAATGCTGTGCCAAGATCTGATCTGCAAAATTCTCTAGAGTCTTCTCCTCCAACTAAATAAGATATTAATCTTTTCAAAAGCTATCTGAGAAATTGGAGAGGCGGAGAATGTTCCTGCTGATTTTACCGTGTTTTGTCACAGAAGCCTCTGAAGCTTCTTTTTTGTCCTGGGAAGCCAGGAAGGTTGCAAACTGCTGGGCATTATGGCTAAATTAAAGCAAGAATATTACACTCAAGAAAATTTCACTTAAATTTTCTTTTCCTTTGAAAAAAAAGGAAGCAAATTCCTTGTTATCAAACCAAAAGGAAACAATGCAAGATCATTTTCCTACATGGCATTAGCAGAAATATCATATCGAAGAAAAGTTGCTTATATTTCCATCATTCACATCATTGTAAAAGATATAAAGTCTTGCTAAGAAAAAGCATTTTTCCAAAGATACCCCTCTTGGTTGAAATTCTCTAGTGTCTTTTCTTTATTTCAGCAAGAATCTGCAAGTTCCTCTTAACATAGTTCAACCCATCTCTTAAAAAAAGGTAAAGGTTTTCCCTGCCAGTTGTGTCTGACTAATGTTTCACAGCCAAAGAGCCAGCGTTGCCCAAAGACACTTCTGTGGCCATGTGGCCAGGATGACTATATGCCGAGACTTATTTATCTGCTTGCACTTTGCATGCCTTAAAACTGCTAGGGCGGCAGGAGCTGGGCGAGTAATGACAGCTCACCCTGTTCCTTGGCAGTGCTTGGGTCTCGAACTGTCGAGCTGCCAAACCTTCCGGCTGACAAGCCCAGCATCTTAACTGCTCAGCCACCATGTCTCCTTTCAGCCCGTCCATAGATCATAGAAATTATTCCATTTGTGATAGGAATAAATCATTTTAAAAGAAAATCCTATTTCTCCTCAGACCCTTTAACTAAGTGCTGGCCAGAATACAATGTCCTGTACGAGCGGGCCTGTCCTTATCAAATGCAGCTCTTATAGGAAGAAAGGAAAACCTGGAGACCAACTTAACCCTTGTGTTGCAATCTCCCAAGACAAGCTCTTAAACCCACAGTATGTGATTTCCCAAATTCACATCTAGGCACCCACAGGACACACATACGTGGCAAGATTAAAATTATCTAAAATTAAAGATTAACGTTCCTGAAGCCTCATGTACACCAAACTGAACACTTCCAAATTGACACATAAGAATCAGCAAACCCATAAATCTCTCTCTGTCTGAACCCCAAAGAGTAGCTACCTGTCATGTTATCGAAATAAGCTCTGCCTTCTGTTTCAAGCAACTTGCCCAGTGTGTGTTTCTCTTCAAGAAGACCTTGAATCCAGGACTTTGTTCTCACACATCCATGCAAAGTAATTAGTGTTTCCAGGTTTTCCTAAGCAGTGGCTCTTTTGTAAGAATTGAATTTACCTTCACAGCAAAGCTGCCTTAAAGGGACAAATACTGCTTTCACAGACACCAAAATGGTAGCACCCATAGCAAGAGATAAGCATTGCCAATGCACAATTGCTTAATTGTTTGCAGAACTTGCAGATAATCATAGTGTTGCTAGTTTCACAGTTATTCTGAGTAGAGTTATCATTTGATCTACAGATGTGCAGGAGAATTATTTTTTTAAACATCCCATCTGCATGTTTTTCTTAAATCATAACATGGCAATATTCGTAGTCCTGAAAACTGCACCCAGCATTCTTCCTAACAAAATGTTTGTCTGAAAACAACCTCAAACCCTGGAAGCTGCTTTAACCACACCAAGTGACACCCTCCCTTTTCATCTTTTTCTATGATAAACTTTTCATTTCTATGATCATTTTTTAAAAGAAATGCTGTATTTATTAATGTGCTTCTTCTGATAGAGGCTCCAAAGGATTGTTTTCTTCTGCTGCTTCTAAATCAGTCATGCTAGAGAGGGCGGTGACTACATTGCACTTAGGACGAAAGCTTGAACTTAAGAGACCTTTAGGGAGAGCCAGATTCTGGAAGCTCATAAATTTTTGGGGGTGGGGGGAAGTGGGAAGGAAGTGCAGACAGTTGAGCAAATCTAGAAACTAACACAAGGCACACAAAGATTGTTTCTGCTAACTGAGGAGGAATCCAGAGGATTTTTAGTTGAGCATTTTACCAGGTAGTTCAGAGTTTTCAAGAAGCCTTAAGTTCAGTCACTAGCATTGCAAGCTGCCAATAAGTGGAGACAGTATTGTACTAGCAATGGTCTAAAGTAGCGTTAACAATTGGCTGATATTTGCAATAAGGAATGAGCTGAGTTTGTGTTTCTATGCATCTAATTCATATGAACCATCAGGAAAACTAATAAGACTGAAATTACATACTCATTATGATACTGACATAAACTGCTATTTATATAATAAATATAAATATTTATATAATAAACTGTAACGCATTTCTATGCCGCCAATTTCCGAAGACTCTTGGCGGCTTACATAGATTAGCTAATATACATTGTGTGTTCTTTACTAAGGATGTGGTTGAACTGAATTGCCTTGTCCTTTTGGAGGAGTCAAAAATAAATTCCTAGAGGAAAACAACGGGAAACCATTTCCATTCTTCTATCAATAAAATTCTATGCATGCATCCATGAAGCTTCTAGAATTGGATATTTTAATTTTCATTTCTTCTGATAATCTTAATATTTTTCCAGAAATTTTGCAATCTTTTCCTATAAACTGGGAAGTTTTGAGAGAGAAAAATAGCCAAAAATTCCTCCCCTCTCAGGATATATACAATTATCACAGAAGGCAATAATGCATAGCACAATAACTAGACAGGTTTATCAAATCAAAACTTGAATACAATTGTCCCTTTAATACATTTCTCAAATTCAACAAACTCATTGAAAATATAAACTGCTGATCAATATGATTTTCTCAACAGATGAAAGCAGATAGGTTATCTAAATTAGTAATCACTTAATCACCAACAATTTTCTTGCAGCTCCTTGATTCCAGAAAGATTTCCCAGTGTGGAAAAGATAGTGGGAGAAGTAGCAATAGCAAACCACACAATATAACTTTTTTATGCACTTTTTTTTGCACTCTGTATGCGTACCATTATGCAGTCTCTCAGACCTCTTCTGGGCTTCTTAGTTTATAACCCAAGTATTAGACCTTGATTAGCTGTTTTTTGACAATTGGAAAATATTGCTACATGTAGTGGTTATGGTGCTGGCTTAGAAACCAGAAGATGTGTGAATTCTACTCCTGCCATAGGCATGAAAGTTGGGTGGCTGACCAGTCCCTCCCTCTCAGCCCAACCCACCTCCCAGGGTTGTTGTTGTGTGGAAAATAGGAGGAGGAAGGAGATTTAGGAAAGTTTGCCACCTTGAGTTACTTAGAAAAATAATAAAGGTGAGATAAAATTCCAGTAAATAAAATAAATTTAGAAAACAATTTTGGGAGGGATCTAGCTGTTTAGGCAGTTCTTGATTATAGAGGTTCATCTCCCAACTCTTGGTACTTTCATCTATCAGTTATACTTCGATCTTCTCCTGGTCTTTGGCACATCATAGCTAAGTCTACCCTTGCATCTTCACATGTAAGATGGACTACATGTACAGAATTTTCATTACTGAGTGTTCATCATATAGTTCATTATGCTCAACAACTATTATGATCACTAGAAAGAGTTATTTTCTAGGCAAGCCTACAAAGAGGGTATATTCTGTTCAAACATGGATCCTCTCTTATTTAGTTAGTCCTTGATTTCTGTAGGTCCAAAGCACCTTCTAACAGGAAGTAGTTTGAATTTGAATAACTATGCCTATGAATTATTGATGTGGTTTTGGCTGCTTCATATCCTCTTTAGAAAATCTAAAATACTATCTGAGATTCATGGCTCAAAGCTTCTTTCTCTTTCCACCAGACCCCCTCCAAATGCTACATTAAATTTGATGCATATATTGATTATGTGCCATCAAGTGGTTGCCATGTCTTAGTGACTACTTAGATTTTTCTCCATGACAATCTGCCCCTAATCTGGTCCTTTAGGTTTTCCAATGTTACACCCATCGCTGCTGTAATTTTCCTGATCCACCTTGCTGCTAGTCATCTACATAGCATAAATAAAATGTTTAAAAGTGTTCTGATTCTGTAATTCCAGAAAAAAAGATAAAGTACACAAAGAGTCGGACATGACTGAGTGACTGAACAACAAAAACATGGGAATTTTGGAGGAGGGAGAAGGATTATCTGCAATAAAACAAGACAAGGAAACATTAACAAAAAGGAATGTGTCAAAGGATTAATTTTATGAACTTTATTTAATTGCTCATGTATCTATATCTTGTTTTTCTATTCAAATGAGTTCTTGGAAAAAGCTAATGATAACTAAAATGCATTTATGTTATTTAAACATTGATGTTATTAAAATAGTGTAAAATATTATACCTATTAAAACATAATATATAACATGTCGGCCACACATAAATTCAGAAGAGAATTTTTTCTTTCTAGGTATGATCATCATAGTAACCTGCATTCAATTCAGCAAAACAGGTCTTCATTACTGCCTTGGATTAAAGCTTGTTTGCCTTTAGCTGGATCCAACAATCAGAACACAACACATTCTGCCTTGCCCAGCCCTGGGGACCAGCTCATCCTGTACAGTTTGAAGTCTGGAGCATTCCTTTTATTATCTAGAATGATATAAGCACATAAAACCCATGATTTATTTTTAATCAGAACAGAGTCTTCGGATTTCGGCGGCATATAAATTTAATAAATGAATGAATGAATGAATGAATGTACAAAAATGCCAAGGACCATCAAAATTGGTGCACGGTTATATATACTTGAACTCTGCTTTTAGAAACTGCTTATAATGTTGTTTTGAGACAGATCTGCTGATTAATGACCATAATAACATTTTGAGATAGAATACAACAAAATTTGTAATGAAATGTATTCTACAGCAAGCAGTAGGGATGTGTACACATTGAAAATTATTCAAAAGTGCTGCAGGCCCCTTATCTCTCTTAACCCATTACTTAAAGTTCATTTTGTTGGTGAGCCTTTTATCAAAACGATTTTTATCAAAATGCTGCTGAAGATTCCATTGTGGCTTTCTCCACATGAAGCTTTTTACAGGAGGGAAATGACCAAAAAACCTAAATGGATGATGTATGCAGATATTTTAACTTTTGTTGATGAAGTGCCTAAATTAAAGTCAAGAGAAGAAATTGTAAGTAAAGGTTTCACATGTCATTGGTTTACTTGTAATGAAATTTTTGAAAGGTTTAAGTTGGATAAAAAAGTTACGTTTTTGTTCAAGAAAAGCTGGAGTTGGAAAAATGTTATGTACTGGAGATAATCACTTAATTGCAAAAATGTACAAAATGCTGTTGAAATTGAATCTTGAAGATGAAATATGTAAAGGAGTGTATGATTAAATGGGCCATAAACTTTGGTTATAATATTGCTCTAGAACAATGGGAGCATGTGCAGTCCATTGGAGTAAAATTTACTTTGATTATGGTCTTAAAGAGAACTTTTATGAAATTATGTACAGATGGCATCTATCTCCCAACCAATTATCCAAAATGTACAATGGATCATCTAATCAATGCTGGAAATGTGCCCGGTCACCAGGTACATTTTATCATATGTGGTGGTATAAATATAAATTCTTTCATATAAAGAAGTTAAAAATATTGGTTAAATATAACTGAGATTATGCAAAATATTTTAAATGTAATGTACTAATGAAACCTGAAGCTTTTATTTTAGATATAATGGATAAATAATTGGAGAAACAACATGGAGAGTTGTTTTTATATATGGTATTTGCAGCAAAATTAGTATATGCAGCACGTGGAAGGAAGAGTGAGTTCCTACAGTGGATGACTGGCTTTTAAAACTTACTGATTTAGCTGAGATGGCAAAACAGATAGCCCTTCTGAAGGACAACTCAAAGAGATTTTGGGATGTTTGGAAGCCATTCCAGGATTTTCTGCTAAAGAAATTTACAAAAGAATTTTTTGTAGAAGGACTAGATGACTAAAATTTAAATTTAAAATTATAAGAAATATTGTGTAAAATGTGATGGGAAATAAATTGGATATTGATATGTTAATCAGTAGGTTGATAGAAAGGGAATGTGTAAAGGTAAAGTGAAGTGCATATAACATAACCTGTTAGTTTATAATTTGATAGAATAGACATGCATGAAATGAACTGTAATATAAGGACATAACATATAGTTAATTTACTATTTAGATTAGAATGTAAGAGGGGAACATGTGTGTTGTTGAAAGATATCCATATAGAGTTAGGTCAGAAATGTTATAGGGATGGAAGATCAGGGCACTGATTGAGTGCTGTTCTTTGTGCAATTGAAAGGAGGAATTGGCTCATGCTTTTTTTTTCTCTTTCCCTTTCCCCTCCCCCTCCCCTCCCCCCTTTTCTCTTTTTTTCTTTTTCTGACTTTGTATTGTATTATTGCTATTATGTGTTTGATGTACTGTTATGTATTTTATGTTGTATTTTTTATTTTATAATTGTTCTGTGTTGTTGAAAATTCATAAAAAATTACTAAAATACAGCATCTCTCTGAAATTAAAGCACATCTGAAAAGAAAACCCCTCATGGCTGCCTTAATTCAAAGAAATACTATAGTTATATGTTTAAATCCGTTCCCCTGAATCATAGCTCTATTGTGGCAAAGGAAATAGGTTGAGGGGGGATGATAGTGGAAAGAGTGGTGGGGAAGACGAAATATACCCTCTCACTAATGGATTGGAAATGAACATCAAGGAGAGAGGATGAGGAACAACGTAACAGATCAATTCCATCTTCTTTTCCATAAAAGAAAATATGTAGAAAAAACATACAATTTTCAGAATGAGAGCTTCAAAACAATAAGGTGAACAAGTAATTCAACTTTCCCAAGTTCTTTCTGTGCTAGTTCTTCCAAACTCCTATAAGTGAATCAGATAACTATAGCATGATGGCAAAAGTTACAGCCAAGGATTAATTTAACCAGGTCTTCCCCAACAAATACTTTACAATGCTAGGAAGCACCATAAGATTTTTTAAAGATATCATCATAAAACTACAGCAATTGCACTATAGGTTCCCAAACATTTATTAATTCGGGGAAAAACTCTGAATCAGGAACAGAGCAAGTTAATGTCAGGCATTCTGCTTCCAAGTAAATTTAAAAAACAAATATCTAGCCAAAAATCACTCAAGTTCTTTCTAAATTCAAGATTTGTTCCAGGACCTTGCAGAGCTCAATTAATGATATAAGACAAGCTCTTTGGTGCCTGCCTAAAACTGAAAGTAATTCCTTTTCTAAGCACTATTTTCAAAAAAGACTTGCCCACACTGCCCAGTTGCCATGTCACCAGAACTGGTAGACAACCATTTCTGGAGGAAAGACAGACCTCATCACTTTCTATTAATCACTTCCTCACTCTCAAAGCAACTCCAGGTCATGTTTTTCTGCTCTATTTCCAAAGTATACTTTTCAGTGTGCAAGCTTCATGATAAAGAATTCTGTATAGTATGTACACACGGTATAGTGTGCATACAGTGTGTCAAAGGCTACTGAGAGGTCAAGGAGAGCAAGGATGGATGCACTCTTCCTACTTTCGCCAGAGATCATCAGCAAGTGTGACCAATGCTGTTTCTGTTGCATAACCAGGCCTGAAACCTGACTAGAAAGGTCATCCTTTCATCTGTTTCATCCAGGATCCTCTGAAGCAGAGGAGATTGAAGGGTATTTTTTTAAGAAGGGGATGGGCCAGGCCTCCTTAAAAAGTCCTGGGAATGTCCCTTCCTGCAGGGATGAATTTATCACTGCCTGAGCACTTTCACTAGCCAGGAGGGATAGGGATCTAAGTGGCAGTGGTTGCACTGAGAGCATCAAAGACCCTGTGCATTTCATCAGGTCCAAATGATCAAACTATTCTCAGATAAATAGGTAAGACCATTCTCCAGGTGTATGATCTACGGATGTTTTACTAACAGAATAGGTTGTTTTGCACATTCTAGGTATTTAGTTTTGGGGTAGGATGGTAGGCTTTGTAGATGACAGAAGCTTGGAAATAGATTACAACAGACTGCAGAATTAATAGTAACTCTGTACCTCTCAGTAGCTTACGTTAAAACTGGACATAGTATATTTCTGGTTTGTCTATTAGAGATGGTCTTCAACAGTTCCAGAAAGTGTTGCTAAGGGATAGTTTTTAGTGTCAACACTGTCAGCTTATAGATGATTAAATATGTCCAAAACAAGACCCACTGTTGGTCTTTGAATATTAATTAGGGACTGGGATGAGAAAATAAATGTGGCTAAGACCAAAAATATAAGGTCTATACATTATTTCACCTTTTTACAGTCCTTCTGAATCCAGATACTCTCTTCTGAGGTCTTTGCTATTTCCTTAATCTTTTTGTCAGTTGCAAATTGTCCTTTTGTTGACTTTATAGTGCCATCATGAAGCCACCTCAGCTGTCCTTCTGTTGACCAAGTTATTCTAAAAATTAGCTCCTATTTATCATAAACTGTACATGAGAAGACATATGTTGTTTAATACTGGTATCAATATCAACTTGAGTTTATCAAAAAAAACTTAATTGCTGGGCAATAAATTCTATTCTTTGACTTATTCTGCAGCTCTGAAGATATTAGCAGTACTTTCTACTAAGGATTTAATCATTTCCACCTGTTAGTTGTAACTCTGTTATTATTCCTCTTAAACCAACAGGTTTCTGACTCATTCCTTTCAGACAGCACTTAAGCAAACTCATCCAAAAGTCTCTGTCCTCAGTTGTGGCTTTTGAAAATGAAAGCCCTGTCTTTCTGGTTGTGTTGTAAAGCTATGCTTTCTGCTTGACATATACATGAATACTGATTTAGTCAATGTTCTATTTTTCTTCTTTACAACCATCATTGTGCAAAGTGCACATTTCCTATAACCTGCCAAACTCTCCCAACATGTCCTACACCTATCTTTCTGCAAAATGTTGGCCTGCACTTGGGAGTTTGAGACTAACGTGCTATATTTGATGAGTTACCTCTTGCTCAACTGGTTTGCACATTTTTCATATTGGACCATTTTTACTTTGGTTTGTATATCTTTCATGTTGGATCTTTTCTAGTTTTCTACTGATCTGAATCCTTTAACTGAAATTTGGAAATATCAGTCTTATCTTTAAAAACTGGAGATTTTTATATACTGTACAGTAAGCTGGTAACAGAGTTACCTGAACAAGCATTAAGTAGCAACAAAGAGAGAAAACAATAAATATTTATTGTCACCCATGGCCATGAATATTTTTGCATGCCTAATCTGGTAGCCCCCCCAGTGAGGCACCACCTTGCTGTGGTTGGGGGGCTTGTGTGCTCTAATGAAGATGAGAGCTCTGCCAGAGGT
>JANHZU010001489.1:7711-22174 GCA_032468055.1 Acrochordus granulatus | reverse complement strand
GAAGTATTTGTCCCACTGCAGAGGGACAAACCAAAATATCTTATGCCACTTAAGTCCCTGTCATGTAAATTCCTGACTTAGCTTTTTAGTGTGGAAGCAGCAGTTACATCTATGTTCAGTTGAGCTTGACAAGTTCATTATTTTCAAGCTTGGCAGTCCTCCATTTCAGATAAATAGGAGGGGAAAAAACCCTAAAGAATTCATAGATTGAGAAGAAGGAACTTCTTAAATATTTTAAATATTATTTACTTTTCTCCTTTTGCTCATTCAACTTCCCTTTAATTTTTAAAACATGATATACCTAATAAAGGCTTGAATTCTTAACAAATCAGGGATGCTCATTCTGAAAGGATTTTAAGGTTAGCGCACACTCTTCCTGTTTGGTTATTTGCAAATAATTCCCCTCAATGGGGAGAAATACCTCTGTCAGAAAGGTTAAAGCTCAGAATGAGTTCAGGCCTGCAGAAGATACACACATACACAAACACAAAATGTGTGTACCTCTGAGTACGATATAAATAAAAGGAAAGCCCAAGAAGGTCAGACTCATTCCAAGGGGAAAGTGGTAAACTGACAGTAGATGATGGTGCGTGGGCCTACATAACTCCTATTTTTTAAATTCTCTTCTTTCAAAAGAAAAATGGAACCCAAATTTGGTTATTATTTTGATATGTGGGATGGGATGAGAGAACTTTAGCTTAAGATACCAAGGAATGCATTAGAAAGAAATTAACTAATTTATTTCAGATTTCAAGAACAGAAAGATTATATCTTGGAGCAGCAGTGATGATTGCAGAACTGCTCTCAATAAATTTGGAGAACTGGAGGAGTTTCTGATTCTAAGGAATCAGAAAAACAGAAGAGAGCAAACGTCATATTTTCTTCAAAAAAAGAAAGGAAGACTTGGGATATTACAGATCCGTCAGCATGACAACACTTGGAATAAGGAATGCAAACTGATTATAAGACAGCTAAAATGATGAAATATGGACTATATGCAGTGGTGTGCTGGTGCATATCAAGAGAGCCAATTGTTACATTTTCTGGAATTTTGTGAGCCGGTTGACAGCAGAGCTGAGCCTTAATGCCTAATACGCCGGTCTGCTGTTGCGCAGTGCTGGCTATGTGATATTACTGTTAGATGGATTCACAGTTGGCTGAATGATCCCAAAGAGTGCGCATTAATGATTCCATTTCAGGCTGGAGTAAAGCATCAAGTGGAATGCCACAATGCTTTGTCCTGGGCTCTGTTCCGTTCATGACTTGGATGAAGGGGTTGAGGGAACATTATGAATAAACTGTGGCACAAGGTTGGAATGTGTGGCTCACACTTCAGATGAAAGATAGATCACTTAAAGATCAAGACAGATTTGAGTGCTTGATTTCTATACTATATTGAAATAGTATAGAAATTAAGACAACAAATGTAAAGTTCTGCATCTGGAAAGAAAAATATAAAGCATAAAGAGGCAATGTGGTAATCCTGACTTGACAGCAATGACAGGAGGGAAGATTGTAGATCTAAGCCTCGCCCTTTCAACATGCACCAAAGGGTTCAGTGCCAGGTCTGCCATCTTGCATGTTTTGATAATTCTCAGTGAGAAGACAGCCTGATCAGAGAGTCATACTCAGTTAAAATTCCTTGTGAGACATTTCTCCACTGGTGAACGGAAATGCCCAGTCAGGAAACAAGCTGATTATTTGTTTCAATCAAGCCAAACAGATCCCGCATATCCTGAGAGGGTCCTTGGATAGCCATAGAATTGGGGGAAAGTTCTATTTTAATCTTGGTAAAGCCAAGGATGATTTCAACTTGTCTTATTCTTGGGCAGGGGACAAAGTGAAAGGCATGCTGGAGAGAACACGGCAGAAATATATCATGGCATAATTTGCACTAGAATTAGGTGCGAGTGGGGTTAAAGATTTGTAGATTTCTCTCCCATGAAGAACTCAGAAGGGGAAATACTCCTAAGAACAGAAAAAGACCCCTTCCAGATTAAACAAACGTTCTACCAAAAAATATGGGCTCTGTTTTCAAGAAATAGTCTGAGAAAAACGTTCCCTCTTTTTCTATATTGTTTTTCTGCCAGTAAGGAAGTTTACACAATGTATAAAGAATGTTTAAAAACAAAGCAAAACTTGAACAACCAGTTTTATGAGATGAAAGGGGTGGAGAATTATGTCATTCATCACTAACTGGATCACAACGGTGCTTGCTGTTTTGCCACAGCATGCTGTTGAAGAACAAGTATGCCACAGCGTACTGTGACTTTTCTACCGAGGAGATAAAGCATTATCCAGAAGAAGTACAGCCTTTCCTCCATCTAAAGCTTTGGTTGCTTTAAAAATGTGGTCTTTGCTGAGCTATAACAGAAGTCCTACCTTCCAGTAACACATGCTCACTCCAGGTAGAAGTGGAGAGGTGACTATGCATTCCTTTTGGGGTCCTGCACTCACAATAGGAAGCAAACCCTGTCTGGTTACATAGCAATGAGTTAATGCCTGTGTTTCCATGACATCTCTGGAGCTATTTATTCTAAATAAAGTTTAGATTACTGTAATAAATGTTCAGACGAGAACAGAATGCAGGTAGTGCATCCATCCTAGCTCTCCTTGACCTCTTGGCAGTGTTTGGTACTGTTGACCATGGTATCTTTTTGGATTGGATGTGGGGTTTGGGCCAGGGCAGTGCAGTTTTGCACTTTCTCAAGACCGGTCCCAATTGGTGTTAATAGGGAGAGAGAAGTCCAATCCATGGCCACTACTTTGGTACTTTCTCCTCTCCTTTTTAACATTTACATGAAACCGCTGGGTGAGATTATCCATTGCCATAGGATGAGGTACCATCAGTACTCTGATGATACTCAGGTTTACGTTTCCATCCCTGGTGATTCAAGTGATGCGGTCTTGGCCCTGACTCGGTGCCTGGAGACTGTACAGGTCTAGATGGGGGACAACGGGCTTCGGTTGAACCCTGGCAAGACTGAGTGGCTTTGGGTGTCTGGGGGACCCAGTTCTGGGACTTTAAAAATTTTAACTCTGGACACAGTGGCATTTTCTCAGATGGACCTGGTGCACAATCTGGGGGTTCTCCTGGACCCCCGAGTCCTGCTCAAAGAGCTGGTGGCAGTCGCAGCTAGGAGAGGCTTTGCCCAATTGCACATTGTGTGCCAGTTGTGCCCCTTCCTAGACCAGAGCTCCCTTCACTCAGTCACTCATGCCCTCGTCATCTCATCCCTGATTTACTGCAACACACTCTACATGGGGCAACCCTTGAAGAGTATCCGGAGACTGCAGCTGGTGCAGAATGCGGCTGAGTGGATGATTGTAGGGGCCAACAGAATGGCCCATGTAACACCTTTATTTTGCAAGCTGCATTGGTTGCTGGTCTGCTTCTAGGTGCAATTCAAGGTGTTAGTTTTGAACTTTAAAGCCCTTCATGGCATGGGACCAGGTTATCTGAGGAAATGTGTCACCTCAATGGGGATGTCCCATTGTACCAGACCCAGTGGAAGAGACCTCCTCCAGATCTCCTCACACAAGGAGTTTCAGCTGACAGGATCAAGACCTGCCCTGTGGAACATCATGCCCCTAGAGGTGAAGTCTGCGCCCACCCTTACTACCTTCCAGAAGAGCCTTAAGAGGCTCTGCCAGCTGGCATGGGGCTCTAATGGGGATGCATCATCTTGGAGGTGGTTGGTGGCTTAATATTCACCTCTTCCCCCATGTATATTTTTAGCTCCCCTCTCAGTCCAGTTGGTTATTTTAGGGTTTTTTAACTGTTATAATAAATTGTTTTTTATCCTTTATTTTACTGTAAGCCGCCGAGAGTCATTTTTTAGTTCACTGGCATATAAATTTAATAAATAAATAAACAATTAAAAAACAAGACAGAAACCAATAACACGTCATTGAAGACCTACCTCATTTTTTGCATGCAACCACCATTTTGACTCTTTGGACATTTCATCTCTCTCCAATGCTCCTATTGCTCTCTTTGGAGTATTTTGTATTAAAGCTCCATATTTGAATAAATGAATATGAATAAGTTTGCAATACTATATAAGTTCTTAAGTTCTTAATGCTGAGATATAAAATTTGAGAGAGAAAGTGATTCAGGAAGACTTTGTTTTTAACATAAAATGTTTCCTGAGGCTGCAGATGTGATTAGAACAGAACACTTCTTTGATGACTACCTTCTATGGGAGACCAAAAATGTCAATGTTTATCACTTTAAATGATTTGTGCAGCTGAAGGTCCGTCTCCTGGTGCAGCTCCATAACAATGCTGGTGATATTCCTTCTTTGACCCTGACTCCCAATTAGTATTTGCTGAAGGAAAGAGAATTAATGATTTAGAGAATGTAAGGGAATAAAGAGATTTGGATTTGATCCAATGTAAAAGTAGAAAAAGAAAAAAAAACAGATCTAATTTTATGCATTTAAAAGCAAGAGAAAGCCTTGGTGCTTTCAAGTAGTTTTCTTCCTCACATGACATTTAAAATAAATGATTCAAGAAGGGGATTTCAATGGTCACTTTTATAATGAGTGTTTCAAAACACAACCCAATATAGGTCAAGTCAGAGTTTGCTCCAATGAATTGGTCCCTTCATTAAATACTTGAAACAGTAAATGTGGTGCTGCTAAGAGTAAGAGATCCCAGAGGCAGGAATTGAAGAAACCTTCTGGGGGAGCCCTGGAGGAGCAAAGATCACGGAAGAGAGGTCAAGATATGACTCCTGGGTAAAGAGCAATAAATTCAAATTCCTCAAAGCAAAAACTCTTTTAAGTTCCCAGTTTGGGCTACCCACAGAAAGAGAAGTAGGAAGGTCCCTTTAAAGAATCAACTTTGCTAATCAATATTAATAATCAAGCACAGACTGAAGCGTTTATTGTATAACAAACGCTTTGGTACAATCTATAGCATCTTTAATTGCTGTACTCAACTCTGAATGAAGAAACTAAATATTATGCTTATTAACATTGCTATTTGAATCCATCGTTAAGATTGATAATATGTCTTCTATAAAATCTTCAGTGACTTAAAACTAGTTGCACTTTAGAGTATTAATGATTTTTTAATCAGCATTGTATAAATACCACAACATTAAAATAGTATAACATGATGTTTTACAATATATTAAATATTTTTTAAAAAAACAGGTATTTTTATTTTGTTTTTGCAGTGGTGGTGATGTAGCATGGATTCTACCTTGATTTGGATCGAATATGCACATTATTATAACTAAGCACAGAAACACTCAAGAGTTTCCATAAGAGTTCCACTGGCTGGCTTGTCTTAGCAACAGACTCCTATTACACAAGGGTGTTCAACAGCTACTAGCCCAAGATTTTATGGATGGGAGGTGAAGAGGGAGATAGAAAAAGAAGGCAGCAGTGATTAGAGTATCAGAAAAACCATCAGATGTGTCTCCCTCCCCACCATTTTCTTTTTCTTGATTTTGTTTCTTTATGTAAACAGCAACTGTAGGTTTGCATTTCACAGGAGGGGGCTGCAGAGAGGTATCTTGTTCATAAAAATATACCCTCCCATCTCCTTCTCATTCCTGATTGTGAAATGATGAATTGTCAGAAATGAGTCTTGTCACAGTCCCTGGGAGTCACTGTTTTCACTGGAAGTTTCCAGACCTTAGCAATTAGACTGCAGGTTTGGCTAACCACAGCCTCACACTACACCTCATTGACGTGAGGGCGGATATTGACTTTGCTGACAGATAGTCTGCGGGACAATATGGGACATGCCAGTGGTTAAGCTTAATTGGATGTGGCCCAGCTACTTCCTTGATGCAAAGATCTGGGCTGTGGTGACTACATCTGTTTCTGATCAAAGTCACATCTTCAACATTGCCTCGGCTCCTCAGGTAGAGAAATGCCTGCGAAGTGGGTTTTAGGAGCACAGAGTCACAGAGAATGCTACTGGTCATTTAAAAAACTATTCTGGTTGCTGCAAAATGAGATGAATTTGAACAAAAGAACCTCACTTCCTGTGGTTAAGAGTCAACAGTGATAGGATGTATAACTAGAAAAGAAATTATATATATGTAATTAAATTATGTATATATAATTATGTGTTATAATTTACAGAGAGGGACAGTGAGAAAAAGCAATCTGTGTCCTTTGCATTGAAAACAAAGCCGAAGAATTCATATATATTTTATTCTAACTTTATTATTTTTATAAATTACTGAAGATGACAAACATGCCGAATGTGCTTCCTCCTCCTATTTTCCCCACAACAATAACCCTCTGAGGTGGGTTGGGATGAGAGAGAGAGAGACTGGCCCAAGGTCACCCAGATGGCTTTATCAGAAACTTGATAAACTTTCTAGATAAAAGTGGGATCCTATAGTGTGTCTAAGAAAAGGCACCAGTTTGTGCAACTCCTCAATATTTCTGCTGAAACTTTTGTTCCACAAGTAGAAGGCAATAGAAAGAAGGAGAGACAAAATCTACACCAACATTCAAAAATCATATTGTTGAATATATGCAACATTCAATTGCCAACAATGCATTCAGAAAAATACTGCAGCAATTCTGTAGCAGGGTGTATAATTTGTCCTGAAAAATGAAAAAAAAAGGTTTGAAACACTGCACAAGAAGTCTGAGAGGTTGTATAAGATGAAGGATAAGTGTGCTGGTATAAGCTCATCCAGGATATTCCAATACCTACCTACACTTTGATCTGACTGCCACTAGATTCTTCTTATATTTGATGAGAGTTGTTCAGTCTTTCCCACATTTATGATCTAAATAAATGTTTTTAACAAAAGATAAATCACAGGAGAAAATCATGTTTAGGTTATATCTAGGTTCCAATCAATGCAAATTCATAGAGTGAGCTAATACAAATAAAGCAAAAGGAGGGGAAAACGGCACCAACAAACTAATATAATCCTTCTGAGGATCTGTCAGATTCCTCATTCTGGCCAAGGACATGTTCAAGCAGCTGTTATGTTTCTTATAAATTGCTGCCAAGAATGCGAGAAGGAGTTTGGGAACCTTTGCTGGAAAAAAATAAGTACGTTTTCCTCTTCCTGAAACATCCATGCCTTTAAAAAGTAAAAGTATTAGTGATCCAGTAATGTCCCATTTAAACTCAAGCATTTGTGAATCAATACATTTGCACATTTGAAACAAAAGTGGGCAGTCGGGGGAACTTCAATTCCTAATAATTTCTGATCAGCATTTAGGGTGGGCAGGCATATTGTCTGAGACTCGGGTTGTGTACAGACCCAGAAATCTCTGCTGTAGCCCTCAGAGTCCTTTCAGATATTGCTCCCAAACTGAAATTTGGAATGAGGTTGCAGAGAGAACTATAAGGGAAGTAATCATATTAACTGTACTTGCTTGACTTAAATTGCATTTACATTGCAATCAAATACAGTTTTGCCTTCTTTTGAAGCATGGCGCTACTTAAGGTCTGGCCCTCAGCCTGTATAGAATTGAGCAGGCAGCTCAAATCTTGTGCTCAAAGCAGAGCTAGAAAACCATTTCAGTCTACAGTTGTAGGTTCTTATTTTTCTGGTTAATATGTACAGGTAGTCCTCATTTATTGACTGCCTCAGATAGTGACCATGCAGTTACAAAAGTGGTGAAAAGTAACTTTGTGACCAATCCTTGAATTTATGAATTTCACAGGTCTGTAAAGCAAAGGAAGTTAAGATCATACGCCATTTGCCGTTTCACTTAATAACAGTTGCCATCTCAATTGTGGTCTCCAGATGAGGATTATCTATATGTTTATCATAATGATTGATTAACTCCTCATGCAACACCTGATGCATCAAGAGAATCTGGATGGGGAACAAAGGCTTCAAGTGAACCCTGGCAAGACTGAATGACGTTGGGTTTTGAGCCCTTCTGCTTCTGCGACTTTACCATCTCTGGCACTGGGTGGGGTTGCACCACTTCAGACAGACCTATGTGCAATCTGGGAGTCATCCTGGATTCACGACTCTTCCTTGAAAACCAAGTGGCGGTCATGGCTAGGTGAGCCTTTGCACAACTTTGTACTGTGCACCAGTTGTGCCTGTTCCTAGATCAGGGGGCCTACTCACAGTCACTTATTCCCTGGTCACCTCCCAGTTAGACTACTGCAATGTGCTGTACATACATCTGCCCTTGAAGATTTACATCCAGAAGCTTCAATTGGTGCAAAATGCAGCAACGCAAGCAGTTATGTGTATTTCTGGCAGAGTACACACTACATCTCTGATTCACAAGCTACGTTGATTATCCGTTTGTTTCCAGGTCCAATTCAAGGTACAGGTGTTGAGCTTTAAACCTTATCTGAGGGACCATCTCTCCCCCGTTTCATCTGCCTGTCCTATCAGATCCAGCAGAGAGCTCATGTTATGGGATCCCTCTAGGGATCTACATTTTGAAAGCCCTAGTTGGTAGGCCTTTCCTGCTGCAATGCCCATGTTGTGGAATACTGTATTATCTCCCTTAAGATGAGGTCGGCCTTGTCATTTTTGAGCTTCCAAAGGTCCTTCAAGAACTGATTATGAGAACAAGCCTGGGGACCCCAGGGAGAGGTTGAACTATAGAAATGTGATTGTAAATAAATAAACTCGTGAAGTGGTTCCATTATGTTTAACATCCCTTTGTTATTGTTCTTTGTGTTAGTTTAATTTTTGTATTTCTTAACTGTTTTTAGCTCTGTTGTATACTACTCAGAGTCACTTGTTTGTGAGATGGGTGGCTATATAAGTTGGTTTAATAAATAAATAAAGTGGCAACCAAACCATTGTTCCACTCTTCTCCTTACACTTCACTGTAGATAATGCAAATGAAATAAGACTTGTAATAATCCAGTTCTCTTTTCTGTATCCAGAGTACCCAGCAAGGCTTGGCAAGAATCTGTGGTTCGTACAACTCAGGTATATTTAAAATATTTCGCTGAGGTGGAATGAAAAAGTCATCTTTATTGCAAGTCCATGGGGACCACTTCAGAAATATTTCATCACTACATTACTTACCTTATGTGGGTCAAATTATGACAAAGAATTTTCTGTAGAGGTTTATTGATTTGAAGATGGAGAGAGAAGGTATTATCCATTAAATAGATAGCAACTAAAGCTCTTGTGTGTGCATGCACAATACTGTGCATGTACCTCCAGTATTGTGCATATAGTACCTACAGTATTATACAGTACCTATTGTGCATAGAGTACCTACAGTATTGTGGATGCAATAAATTCCCTTATTTAATAGGTGCTTGCTGTGTCTGTTTCATTGTTTGCATAAAAATGTTATGACTTTGATACTTACATGAATTGCTTTGAATAATGCAAATGCATCAGAAGGGTGGGATGTGATGCTCATAAGAAATATCTGTCTATCTATGATCAGAAATATTTTTGTGGGCCTGAGAAATAGGGTTTTTTTATTTGTTAGAACCTGGCCAATGTCTTCTCAAAATTAGGATATGCTCAGCTGTTCATAAATTCTAGGTTATGATATATACATTTGTATACTTTCAGGAATATAAAACCAATGAACTGCTCCATTCAGAGCTCTTTTGCTGATAATGTAATCCAACTGTTAACTATTGTCAGGTACATATCTAAGGGTATCCATGATCAAGAAAAAAAATCACTTTCATGGATGAAAAAACTGAGATATACATGACTCAACTCTTACTACCTTGGGAATAGTTTAGGGAATTTGTCATGGTTTGTTAATGATACTAATATTGTATTATATCTATGTTTTTATTCATAGAATCATATAGTTAGAAGGGTTTGCAGAAATCCAAATGAAAACATCCCCATATGAAACTATAATTTTGTTGAATTTTGGTCTTTTTACCAGCAAAGAGAGAAAGAGGAAGGGAGAAAATCTAGTATAAAATTGCTATATAACATACTACTAATCTTCCTCTTAATTTTTCTCTGAACTTTACCCATTTACCAAGTGGAGCTGTCCAGCCCAAGATCAAAAGTTTTCATAAACACTCTACACTTTTTTTTTACAACTGTCATATACCTCAGTAGCTTGGGATGTAAAATGGGACAATCATGCTAATTATTTACAAACTATCTGAAGGACTGAACAGATTATATATGGCAGCAGAAATTAATTGTTTTGCAAAAACTTTCTGTAAATTTTAGATTATAAAACCTGTTTCTTCTCCCTCCTGTTCTTTGGTTGCTAGCTCTTGGACTTGATAATATTTACTTATTTATATGCTACTTTTATTATTTTTATAAATAACTCAAGGTGGCGAACATACTTAACACTTCTTTCTTCTCCTCTTTTCCCCACAACAACAACTCTGTGAGGTGGATTGGGCTGAGAGAGACTGACTGGCCCAAAGTCACCAAGACAGCTTTCTTGGCCAAAGGATTTTAATTTTTGTCTCTGGAATTGACTAACATATAAACTGGTAGAAGTATAATATGGCAATAAATCAGTCTGACTCATTATTAAGAGAAGGACAACCGCATTCTATGCCAGCTGAAATTTCTAGGTGATCTTCACAAGCAGCTCCATGTATAGCAAATTATAGTACTCCAATTGAAGGCTGATAAGCATATCAGTGATTATATGTGTACCAGCCAGAGATGACAAGAGTGTTTTTGTTTGTGGCCTCTCTATCCTCTCTCAGCATGACCTCCAACAGACCCCCAAATTGTGAGCTTGCTCTTTCAGAAAGAGCAGAACCCCATCCCAAGTCAAACTAGATTCTATCCTAGAATCACTCAGGTTGTGAATTATCAGTAATTCTGACTTGCTCAGATTGAGTCTGAGCCCGGTTCTCCCCATCAAATCCCTCACAGTGTCCAAACAACTTATCAGAAAGTCCACTGCATCTACTATTTATCTCAGCATGGAGATACATAGTATACATCATATTGATGTATCCTATACATCCTCGATACATCTTATTGATGATACTTTCGAGTAGCTACGAGGGACAAGACTGAGCACTAGAGCACCCAATGGAGTTCCCTAGAGTTTGACTTCTCCTACATAAGTACTGTCTGGAATCATCTAGTCAGGAAAAAATGGAACCACTCAGCATGGTGCCATTTATTCCCGTCCCAGATGTCCCAGAAAGATAATGTGACTGATGGCATCAAAGGGCCCTGAAAGATGCAGTAGGACAAGAATAGTTGTATTCCTCTCATTCCACTACAGGTCATTAAGGAGAATTCATTAAGGAGAATTCAGACAATGTGGTTTCTGCCCCATATTTTAAAAGAAAAAAAATTATTGCTTGCTCTAATGCAGGGAATGTATAATAAAGGTATGATTATAGCAAGACACATGCAAGGTTATTCCCAACTTTCACATATAACTATAATCCAAATTAAATGGATTTGATAAAAACTATCTAATAGTCTCAAATGACTGAATGACTATCTTCAGAGAGGTTAGAGAAAACTTGTAATTCTGCTGCAGCAACTTTAGATTTTTAGTTCATTAAGAAAGGACAAACCTTCAAATAGGATCAGTGTCTAGACGTTAAAATTAAATTAAAATTTGCGAGGTTAGGCAGATCTACATTGCAAGTGTCTTCACAATAGCACTTCAGCCAGGCAGGGTTTTTAATTGCAGCATGCCAAGAGTTCTCCAATGATAATTGTTCATATTTACTAAACATATGTGTAACTTGTGGACAGACAGGCAAAGGGCCAAATCTTAGAAACTGGACTACTTTGGAAAAAAAGATGTGACTCACTTAAACTGTGACTTAACTAAACTGACTATGAGCAAACTGCCCAAAATCTTTGTTTTATATAAGAGGATTAAAATTAGCTGAAACTTTGATTTCTCTAGAAAAGAAAACTGAGGTAGATAGGAGGACTATTGATCAAGCACTGAGCATGCTGCATCTTAATATTTATGCATATAAAATATCTCTCACAATTGCAATACTGAGCTGCTTGTGTAGCAGGACCTTGCACTACATTTCAAAGACAACATATATGCCAGGATTTGAGTGCATGAAAACTACCTTCTCTTTTCTGAAAACCTTTACCTCAAGTTCCTGATGAATCCCAGTATTCTCTTAGAATACAATATTCACTTAACACTGAAATGTAATTTTAACTCTAAGTCTGTTGGACTTGGCTTCCAGTTAAAACCTATCCTAATCATTTCCTGGTATTTTTGCTTATTCTGACCTTAATAAATAGCTATTAGCTGGGGAAAAAATGAGTAGGACCTCATTTTTTAAATTCAGTGTCTCGAAATGGGTAGGTTGAATAGCCTATCTCTCATCTGTAGCAGCTGCATAAGTAACACCCATACTATTAGAGGATAAACCAAAAAGTCTGACTCATATCAGTAATGACTTATTCTCACATCTTGATTTTGATCTTGCAATCAGATCTTGTAATCAAGATTTAGAAACCTTCAATTTCTTCTCCCAGGCTGCAAGCATTTTATAACCAACCTTAATTTTTTTTTATTGCTCTCCATCCTCTCCTAAGAATGGGGTTTCTATATTACTTTCCAATCCATGAATGCTCAGGGATTATCTCTAGTAAAATATGCTCCCTTTCTGCTTGCCTGATTTGATTGGAATGTTGGGAGCTGCAATCTCCCAGCATCATTTCCCAGCAAATGGGAAAGACTAGGTTAAAATATCAAACTGAAATTTCACTCTTTTATGAACATATATATTAATGTCCATAGGATGACTAAGCCATTTCTTTGGGCCACCATTCTACTCATGAATAGCCATCATAAAATATGAGTAATACATATAAATTTTTGTGTCAATCATAATATTTTCCCCATAGGTTCACTAGATCATGCAAGAAATATGCATCATGTCATTGCTGCCCCACTCCTAGAAAAATATGATAACAGAACCTTCATGTGATGACCAAGAATCCATATGTGCACAACCCAAGCCTTTGGAAGTTGGCTATGTAATGCTCTTGTTGATCTCAGAACACAGCAAACTGATGGGGAGTACCATGAACAAAATGCAAAAACTGTTATTCATCCATGAATTTGGAGCGTTTCCTAAAAATTGTTGCCATAGTGTTAAGTTGCACTATGAACTTCTATGCACATGAAAGAGTATTCAGGGAAACTCAAAGCTGGGAGGATTTTATAAGGATTGTGAATTAACTAGAAGTATTAAAAGCAAATCAGTAGGTAAATTTGTCAGCCAGATCCACCAAAAAGCTCCAAGGATGCCAGCTGCTAAATGGAACACAGTGAGATGGAAATGATACCAGATTGATACAAATGCCATGTATGAAAAAGCCCCAAACCTCAAAATGTTTAATATTTTTGTAGCCACATGGAACCCCAGCCACATATTTAGGCAGCAATCACCCTGAAAACTTAACTACATAGCACTAGTTAATCACAAAACCCAGCCCACTGACTTCTGGTAAAACTTTATATGTAGTAGACATCATGCCTGTTGCAATACTACCCACAGCTTACTGAAAACTTTCTCAAAAGGATATTTCACAATTTTTAATGTGCCATGGGGTGTAAGTGGTAAGTCAGCATTGATACTGAATTTTGTAGACTCTAAAGTTTGAACTAGTATTACAGAAAGCTGTTTCTCCATACTTCATTTCTTTCTTGTTTTAAAGTGTAGTGATAACTTTAATCTTCTTGTCATTTCCTGGTGGATCAAAGCAAGACATTTCTCAAATGTGTAATTCACTGTGGTTATGATTCTTGGCAACTAGCCTCAACCCAGTCAGCATTCAATGGAGAAGCAGTCAAATCCAGATGGGGTAGGAGTGTTGATGCTCTCAACCTCAAAGCTTGTCTTCTTTAGAATGAAAGAACAGATAACTGGCCACACTTTATATAGCCAGGCTTTAGTTCAATAGTCATCCAAGCCCCAGTTTAGTGACAGGCCAGAGCTATCCAAGTGAGACATAATCAGAAAAGTCTTTTTGAGGAGATACAATCATTCTACTAGTAAAGCAGATCTTTGATTGGGTTCACTCATCAAAGCTATGCTTTGTTTAATTATGGTTTATGTTTTACATACCACAATGGTTGCATTTACCCAAATCAGAACCAAACAATAGCCAAGTCAATAGTACAATTTAGTCCTGATCTCAAAGAGGGGAAAGCCCACAGTATGACTTAACAATAAAATTGGATTAAAGTATTGACATAGATAAGAAAGATAAGAATAAGATATTACCTAGTAATGGAAGGGAATTGACCTACAAGAGAAGTTCAGAAAAAAACTTTTTCCTGGGTAAAATCATAATAGCTAGGTAGATCATACTTACCTTTAATCAGCAAAAGAAACTGAAGCCTTATTCAGATTCTCAAACTGAAAGCTAACAAAATAATTGCAAGTCTAATAGCAAATAGTTAAAAAATTAGAAGTGGAGAGGGAGGGAGGGAGAGAGAGAGAGAGAAGAAAAGAAAGAAAGAAAGAAAGAAGGAAAGAAAGAAGGAAGGAAAGAAAGAAAGAAGGAAGGAAAGAAAGAAGGAAAGA
>JANHZU010001487.1:74283-89939 GCA_032468055.1 Acrochordus granulatus | reverse complement strand
GTGAGCAACATGACTAGACACCAAGGTGCATGGATGCTGTTACCTTCCCACCAAAGGTAACACCTCTTTATCTACTTGCATTTTGCATGCTTTTGAACTGCTGGGTTGGCAGGAGCTGGGGCAGGTAACAGGAGCTCACCCTGTTATGTGATGCCTGGGTCTTGAACTCGGGTTGCCAACTTCAGCCAACAAGCCCAGCATCTTAACTGCTGGACCACCTCACCCCTTATATGTGTGTATGTGTGTATATATGAATTTCTATGTGTGTATATATACTGTGAGTGTATCTATCTTAGCTATCTTTCTATCTATCTAAGCATCATAAATAATTCAAAGCAGCAAACGTACCAAATACTCCTTCCTCCTCCTATTTTCCCCAGAACAACAACCCTGTGCTGTGATTTGGGCTAAGTGAGAGTGACTGGCCCAAAGTCACCCAGCTGGTTTCCATGCCTAGGGTAGGCCTAGAACTCATCATTTCCTGGTTTCTAGCCTGGTGGAGCTGTTGAGGACAGAGCTACTGGTCTTTCTCTTCAATTTCTAAAACAGTCATCAGAATATGTTTGGCAGAATATATTTAAGGAATGGTTTCTAGGAATCAAAAGCAACCTGATGGCACATAATCAATGAAATGGAATGAAACAGGGCTGTTTTCTTCTGCATATCATGGGAAATACAGTGGTTGTGTATTAAAGTATTTTGGGATGGAAAAAGTTTATCAGCCTTGCCATAATCACCCCGTATAATCATTCTTGGGCACACTTCCATTATGTTCAGCGCTGACCCATCCAGAATAGAGCCCCTGAATGCATTCTGACAGATTTGAAGCAAACAGGTGTTCTGTTTCTTGCACATCCTAAGAGGAATATTTTCTGCAGTAATATGAAGCAGACTCTTTCTGCAAAAGAATGTTTTACGCACTGGCTGTTTTCTCTGCCACCTCCGCTTTAATTTATTTTTGCAAAACTCATCCATTTCCTTCTGCTGAAGGAGAATAATTTGTTCTGTTTTATACCTACGTTGGACCAAAGTGGTATGAAGGACTGTTCCAAAGCTTAATAGATGTAACGTTTTCCCATGCAAGCTGGTAATTATCCCTGGTTAATACATGGGGGCGGGTCATAGAAGCCCCATCAAAATGTTAGGCAGATCATCTTGAGTAGTGAAGAGAAGAGAAAAAGATTTTTCTGAGCAAGTGGACCAGCTCAGTTTGTCTGTGGTGTAGAACAATGACACGTGAGTTGCATTAGTGCAAATCACTGCTTGTGGCTGGCTGGCTAGGATCAGGGACCCCGTTGTGGTATTCTTATCATCACCCAAGAAAACCCATAGAACCAGTGTGTCCAAAAAGCCTGTGAAAATAGGAATTGCAGCTCAGGAGTGGAATGTGTAAATGTCAAAAGGTAGAGCTGGAAATCTGGAGGGTTATAAATCTTGTCAAGTGGACTTTAATTTTTGATGGTAAGGTTGAGCTTTCAACTTCATCACAAAGTCTTTATCAAAACCAATTAATGTTTTTCTGCACTGAGAGTTGGAAAGTTAGAAAGATGGCATCCAGTATTTTTCCCTTTTGATTCTCAAGCTATTGTCTGGGTAGCCAGAAAATCTGAGCCTTGTTAGAGCTTCCGGCAGACCAGGTCTGCAAAGTTCACCATGGAGGAGGCTGACGGTTAATTTCTTCAATGTACCTTTTTAATTTTGAGAAGACAGTTCCAATTTCCTAAATACGGTAAGATCACAGAGCATAATTAAATTTGGTATCAGTGATCATAAAATAAATTAATTTTGAAGATAATACTGTACCTTTCTAGAAGTGTCAGCTAATAGTAATAAAAAAAATGGACTGATAATTCACTTACACCAAGGCGAGCTATGCTGGTAATTAGATTAGTATTTCATATCCCAAGATCTATATCATGACCCACAGAAATGGGCCTGAGGCATTTTTTTGTGGTGCTGATGCTGTAATTAAAATGATGGCTAGAAATGGCTGGCAGCAGGAGGCTGGGAACTTCTCTTTCATGGCTTTTTATGGCTTATTTGGAATTTTGTTTTAATTTCCCTTCAGTTTTCCAGAATTTTGAACAATCAGACTCCATTTTTAAACCCCATAGATGCAATGAAATTTGAAGCCTGATAATCTGGGTTTACTAAAGAGGGCTGGTGTTGCAACCAATTGATCTTTTCTCCCTAAGAGATTTCTGCATTTTAACCCGTTGTGTCGTGGCCCAATTTAAAATATTTCAAGGTGTATATGTATAGCCAGTGTTAGTTTTCTGAGAAACTTGAGTTTTTATCAAATGTATCCCAAATCTTTTTTTCTTAAAATAGATTTGGAATTTATATTGATGTGAATTAAAGAAATGTATATCTTCCAAACTAGATGGAAATATAATGAAATGGGTTAAGATGGTAAACCTGGGTTTACGTTTCAACATGTACGTGAAGTTCTGTAGATGATCTCAGGCTACCCCTCATTTGTATCCAGAGAATAACATTTTTCTTCCCCTTCTTCATAGAAACTAAAAGTAAAACCCCTTGTCCTCCCATCAGCAAGTATGTACATGTTCACTGAAGGCCTGGATTGCAGATACTGGACACAGTTGTGAACAATGCTACTGCTGGTGGCTGAAGGCCAGACTGCTTTTTAGAGATCCAGTGAAAAAGTTTTTAATTTGCAAGGAATTGGCAGAGTTGGTGTAGAAGAAACATGCTTCTAGCAAGCTCTGAAATAGAACTTGATTTTAGAACTATTTTATCAATTATTTATATTAGGACTGGGAAGACTTTGAGAACAAGTGTTTTGGAAACTGCAGGGGCATAAATGCAGCACAACTCTTTAAAGTAACTGCATTATTTTCCAGTTTCTGTGTAGACCTAAAAAAAGACGTAGCTGCTTTAAAGAGATGCTATGCTGGCACCCTCATGTATTTCCAAAGCATCTTTCAGAGTCATTTTCAAAGCATGCACAACTTTGACCATTGAATACAATTCACTCCTATCTTATTTACACAATTTTCAGTGCACAATTAGCAGAATTTCTCTTTTTAAGTAGAAATGATATTATGAAAACCAGACATGTCACTTCAAGCATTTCCTCATGAGGCTTTATTATTATTCTGATTTGCCTTTTTTTAAAAATAATGTAAGTTAAGCTGTCAGAGTGTAGTAGTAACTTTGCATCAATATGTTGTAAGAAAACTTAGAAAATGGGAGACAAAATGAGAAAACCAAGCATTTAGTTGGCCTCGGTTACCTTGAAATCATTTCTGAAAATAAAATCAGGCTACCCACCAGCAAAAATTCTGTAAGTGTTTCTGTCTCCTTGAGATCAGTGGAATGCTTATGTCAACTGGCATCCAAAAACTCAAGTTACAAGGTCTTCCAATTACTGAAATTTGTTTATCAAGATAATAATTTATTATGACTCACATCCATAATGCCAAGATATTAAAATAACTAATTTATTTTTCAAGTGTGAATATAACAAATGGCACCAACCATGCATTAGGGATAGTCTTAAGACCTGTAGAAGTCAACATGTTTGGCAAGAGAATTGAGGAAGACACTCAAAACTTGCCAGTTGAGGGTCTTAATAGAAGATAATATTCGTAGCTCAGGATGTGGGGTCCTTGGTGCTCTCTGAGCTTGATTGTTTTCTTGCAGATGTTCATTACCCAACTCGGTCATACCATCAGTGCTAGAAGGGAGTGGGGTTTGCTCTCTGCTTATATACAGTAGCTTGTCCAACTCCCTTCTAGTGCTCATGATGTTACGTAGTTGGGTAATGAAACACCTGCAAGAAACTCAAACTCAGAGAGTGTCAAGGACCCCACAGTTGAGGGTCTGTTTGATCACTTTTGGAGGGGAAGGCATGAAAAACCAGAGGGCACCTGTCTATGTCGATAGGACATAGGAATTAGCCACAGTTCTGCTTTTAGATTAGTTTTAGATTAGTTGGTTGCAGAGTTGACCTAGGGATCTGATTTAAGTTCTCTCATCTGAATCCCTGTATTGTAATGAAGAGGTTCACCAGAAATATTTGATGTTGTAATCAGCAGGTCTACACTGCATGGCTTTTGGGAGGTTGGTAGGCTTTAATGCATCCCCTTACTCTGAAAAGAGCTTTTTAATGGGGGAATGTTGTTGTTCCCATATTTCAAAGGATGAGGAACCTAGAATAAACTGGCAACCTGTTGAGTGGGAATTTATTGAATTGTGATAAAAAATGGCTGGCTGGGGAATTCTGGGAGCTGAAATCCACACACCTAAAAGTTGCTGAGCTTAAGAAACACGTCTCAGTAAGATGCTGAGATGGGAAGGCTGAATCAATGGTTGGCTTAAGTGGGCTTAAGCCAACCATTGATTCAGCCTTCCCATGGGAGTTCCTGGTTTAAGTGAGATTTTCAAAAACTTGGTATTTGAAAAATCTGAGTACAAATGCCCTGGGAGTATACAGGACCAAAAACCCATGTTATTATTCCTCATTTTTTGAGAAATAATTTAATTTTAACAAAAAAGCGCCTCTAGATTGCAATCACAAACACAGTTTGTACTCTGACTGGTGCTCACTTTCCTACTGTGAACCTTCTTACCTCATGCAGCTGTTTTGATAGTTATTATTTATGGATTTGATTTCTATCTCATCTTTATTTTTTACAACTCCAAAAAGTCAACATAAAGCACCCTCCTGTTTTTCTTCACAAAAACAACTTATGAGTGTGCTGAGAGAGATAAACTGGTCCAAAGTCACACAACACTAAAAAGGCTCCTGGTTTGTAGTCCAGTACCTACACTTGGACATGAAGCTTCCCTGTCCAGATGCAAAAGAGAGATTTTTTAAAAAAATAATTGGGTATTATCCTAGACTAAGGCCTTGCACTTGCAACTGTTTTGGGTTTTTTTTTTTTAAATTTTAAGCATTTATTTCTGAAGCATGTTGCTAGAAATATAGTTTGGCCCAGAGATTGATATTCCTCAACACAGATTTCAGGAGCGCTATTCTGTTCATATAGGGAAGCAGTGGCTGAGCGGTTAAGACGCTGGGCTTGTTGGCCAGAAAGTCGGTAGCCCGAGTTCGAGACACAGACAGAGCATAATGAGGTGAGCTCCCGTTACTTGCCCCAGCTCCTGCCCACCTAGAACTTCAAAAGCATGCAGATAAATAGGTACCAACAAAATGGGTGGGAAGGTAACAGCATTCCATGTGCCTTGGTGTTTAGTGCATTTAGTCTCGCTGGCCACAGGACCATGGTCATGACTCACAGGGGAAGCCTTTACCTTTTTTTTTATTATGTTCATTTGGGTTTAATCTCACGAATGCAGCCTCTTGATATTTTTGAGTCCAGGAACCAATGGACAATTTTCCTTCTAAATATATTTTTTGTTTGTTTCAGTGCAAGGCAAATAATACGTAGAATTGGCCAAGAAAATATGTTTTCATCAATAACATTTTATAAATGTTTAGGATTAATTCTAATTTTCAGTTTACTAATTTTAGCCCAACAAAGAATTGGACAATTATCTTATTAGTGTTAATTATGTACATTATTTATGCTATCAAACTCTGTTTAATTACATATCATACTTGGCGATGGCCTTGAGAAACTCAATTGGGTACTGATTGCTTGCAATTGAAGGATAATTCACTACTGAAGGAATCTGGAATAAATCAGCATTTATGTGCCTGGAATGCAAACTGATTCATTTATGAAATATACATAAACAAAATTGCAGATAATTTTCATTGGTTCTCTAATTGAAGCCTGGTCTTCCCTCGGAAGAGGTTTGATGACGAAACTTTTTTCTGCAGTAAGTTTTCTAGTAGATTTATAGACCTCCTTTGGCAGAATTATTGTTGCTCTGTGTAAATAGTCTGCTCATTGGAAACTTCATTATAGAAGATTATCAAATTTTATTCTGAATTCTGACATTGCCTTGGAGTTTGCTAATTGAGGTTTTTATCCTGGTTTGTCAGCCAGAATGGCTGCTGAAATGACTAGTTTAATTTTAGGTCAAATCTGCAAGAAAGCTTACTATTGTGGCTTGCTTCAGAGAGTTAATAGGCTGATTATTAATGAACAGAGAAAAGGACCGTGTGCAATTCAGACCTTGGGTGCGGGTCTCTCCAGTTAAGTGTATGCAGGTGAGGCTTATGGGCAAATGTTACTCCTCCTGGAGAGTTTTGGCTTTCTCACTTAACAATGGGATGGTTACTGGATAACCATATTGTCAAATGCAAAATGTGTGCCACTTCCAGCCACTACAAACCCCAGTATGTGGCTAGGGTCATTTTAGGTCAACTAGTCCTGGTAGTGATGTCTGGCTTAGTTCTAGTTAACGCTCTTGACCTTTTCTGAATTACTGAGATGGATAGCCATGGGTGGCTTCTCAGTGCTTAACTATTTTATGGTTCAGAATGATGCATGAATGGGCCCAGAGTAATTATGGAGGAATTCTAGTAATCTACTGTATTTTTACGGGAAGAGGCCATGTAGTGGGATCCCAGGGAATTAATCCTCCTCTTCTCTGCACATGGAGTGTTTTCAAAACAAGTTATAAAAAACAAGCATCGCCTACATTCCACGTAGGTAGTGGAAGGAAAGATGGTCTGTCTGTGTAGCTGAAGTCCGTTCTTTCCTGCCACATCAGATCTGTTCAGTGCTATCAAGAGATCTAGAAAGGTAGGATCCACTCCATTCTTGTTTCATGGCCTGCTGCGGTCATCCCTAAGATGATCACAGTGGGTCCATCTCATGCCTGTGCTTGAACCTTGAGTGGAAGGGATCCAGATTCAAACCAGTTCCGGATTCAGAGGCATAAACCCAGTTTGTGAAAGGGGATAAAGCTGTGGAAAACGGACTAAGGAAGCTCAGTTAAGTTCCATTTCACCCAAAATTCATTTTTTGCTTTTCTTCCTCATGCATAACCTTTCTGGGGTTGCTACTACAGAAATACAGGTAGTCCTCAATTTATGGCCAGTTGCTTAGCAACCATTCAGAGTTACAATGGACTCTCCCAAAAGGTACTTGCGACCAGTTTCGAAATTATAATGTCACCCACACCCCTCAATGGTCTCATGGCTGCATTTTGGGCAGTCAGCAACCAGCTCTGTGTTCACATCACCATGATTTACAATGGTTTTGCCAGACAATGGTGTTTACTTCCAGTTTCCAGCAAAAACTAGCCATAGCAAACAATGGATTTGCTTAAAGACTGCAATATTTGCTTAACAACTGCCACAAAATGCATATCATAACATTGGGTCCAGTCACATGGTTTACAACCGACATGACCTACAATTGTAATTGCCAGGCTCAATTACCATCATAACTCAAGGACTATCTGTAAAATGAGGGGAGTTCCCAATTCAGTTGCCTTTTGCTCACTAAGAAAAGAAGAGATAAATGCAATTTACAAATAAGAGGATAGGCAAAGAGAATAGTAAGCTAAATTTGAAATGTGATGCCTTTTATTATTTTTTTCTAGCAGCCACAGAATCTTTTTTTCACCTGTTGTTTTCTTTAAAAAAAGGAAATACTGTCTTTACATGAACTACCAGCCATTTCTCTTATTGATTTGCAGGATTTTTCAATGCATCTTTGTCACTTTCTAGGGAAGGTTATATCTAATTAGTTTTTATTCTATTTATTGTTGAAACAACAAGCCAAACAATGTACAATTAAAATATCTTAACCAAAAGGTTTGATACGCTTATGAAATCAACTAACACACTGGTCACTATTTCTTATTGAAGTTTTAAATATAAATTGTATTGTAAAATTATCAAATTTCCTTCTGAATTCTGACATAGCAAAAAAAAAGCTAAGTGAATCATTGGGATTTATAGTTATTAGATAATTAGAATATTATTGACTTTCAAAAAAAGCGGTTCCACCCATGAATAGTATTGATTGCAAAATCTTCCAAATTGTCAGTTACATCGCAGGAACTCTGTAATGTTTAAATGCATTTTTACTTTATTCATTAGCACAAGATGGCAATAAATGAAAACTTAGTTGGCTTTAAAAAAGATTATTCAGAGTGATAGAGGATAAATCTCTCCATAGCTGACAATCTTAGTGGCTAAATAAAGCTTCCATGTTCAGAAGCAGTACAATAATGCTTCCATTGGAACTTTGAATCCAGGTTGTAAATCCCTTTTCGGGGTCCATCATAAAATTTTGAACAGTGGCTAAGTGACCAGTCCTAAGTTGAGAACTATTTGTACACATGATTATATTCAAATATAATCAGTATATTCAAATGTGATATAGGATCCCAGCATTTCTGATTATTTTTTATTTCCCAATAAGCCATTCTGAATTGTTCAGACCTAGGTGAAACTGAATAAATCTGAATTGAAGTTGCCACGATTAAGTGCTAGATTTGATGCTAATTTAGTTAGATGTTTTTCCCTTTCACTTATTTCATACTTTTAATATCTTTTCCACGCTACTTCTCAGTTTTTTTATGTGCTTCATATAATATAACTTGCTGTAAAAAGGAATAGCTAAGAGATGTTTATCTGGGTATTAAACCTAAAGGCACACAATTCTCTGATTATGAACATTATTAGATATAATAATGAGCAGACCTGATATAGAATGCATTATTTCTTATCTACATTTTTAATGGTTAGTTAACATTGCTAATTCAATGGATCAGGACTACTCTGGTGTCCATTCATATCGGGATGTCCAACCAGGGCAATTTTAAGAAGTATGGACTGCAACTCCCAGAATTCCTCAGCCAATTCTACTAGCTGGGGAACTCTGGAAATTGAAGTCCACACATCTTAAAGTTGCCAAGATGGGACTCAGCTGATTTAGATATTTGTGTCTGTGTGTAATACAACACCTATATATATCTATATTTGCACCAACTTATTTTACCTACAGAATGATGATGGTGCTAATCATGCCTTGTTATTCTTTTTCCTTCTTCTTTTTGATAGCCAGAAGTACAGCTTGCTGAAGGTTTTGATGTTTTTATGCCTAAATCACAACTGGACTCTATATTAGCAAATTACACTCGCTCAGGAAGTCTGTTGTTTCGGAAGCTGGTGTGTGCATTTTTTGATGACAAGACGTTGGCCAACTCTTTGCCAAATGGCAAAAGGAAAAGAGGGCTCAATGACAACCGGAAAGGATTAGACCAAAATATTGTGGGTGCAATAAAAGGTATTTTTTCCACTTTTATATGCCGATCCTTTTTAAAAATCTTCTAAAGACCAGGCTGTTTCACATTTTGGAGAGGAGATAGAAATATATTGTTACTTTTATGTCTTTTTCAGCTCAGCTATAAGTCTTCTATCTTTGTATTTCTGATGAAGAAGGCCCTTCACAGACAAAACTCTTCCTGGAGAGCTCCAAATGTTAGTAGTTTGACAATTGGGCTCTCTAAAAATTATGTCCATTCAATGATCAAGATTGGAGACTGGAGATTGGATGATCACTGCTCAAGATTGGAGACTACAATGTAGAAAAATTAATATCTCATATTAATGAGATATTAATTGTCTCATTAATATGTCTGTCTCCTTATATAAGCTTCTGCATACAAAATTAAGATTATATGGGTCAGGATATGCATGTGTGTATCTAAATGTAGGAGGAACATACATATATATATGTATATACATATATATGTATATACTTGCTGTACAATAAGATAGTACTTATTAAGATTCTCAATTCCTCTGAAACCTTTTTGTTGGTCTACCTCTAGATGAGCATTAAAGAAATCTAAATCTGTAGGAGATTTGAGGTTAGAAATTTGTAAAACAATTTATTTGTAAGGAATGAGGGATGGAGAGACATCAAATTGGCTGCATACTTGGAAATTAGTAAAATATGTTATGCTTCTTTTCTTTAACCCTGATTCCTTTGAAAATTATAGCATTTGTGGGAATGCAATATGAGTGTTGACACAAAATACTATAGCCAATTGTCGGCTGTGCAGAATGGTTATAGCTGTGGAGCATGGTTGATCTACCCTAATTCATGTGCCATCATCTGCCTTTGCACACAGCGATCTCAATTGGGCTGTGACCCCTCGCCCCAGCTCTATTAAACATTTTTATCAAGGACTTAGATGAGGGAATTGAAAGATACTAATCAAGTCTGTAGATGACGCGAAGCAGGAAGGAGTGGCAGATTCTTTGGAGGAGGAAGAAAAGTTTGGAAAAGATCTGTTTAGGTTTGATATGAAATGAGTAAGATGGAATTCAACAGGGAGAAGTAGGAGAATGTAAAGGCAAGCATCAGGTGAAGGTTATCTAGCTTGGCAAGACTACATGAGAAAAGAAACTGGATTCCTTGTAAATCCCAGATTACATATGAGCTAGTAGAGTGATTCAAATGCTAAAAGGCAAATGCTATTTAGGAAAAGATGCCCCCAGAAAGTTCATCTTTGTTTGACTGATTGGGAGAAGGCTTTCTTATTTCATTTGTTTCCAAAGGTAGGTGGCACTGGAGAAACACAACAGTATTATCCAAATTAGGTAGGGCTTCCACCCAAAATTCCCAAAGGCATCAGCAGTGAAATGTGGAAGCATTTTCCTACAGAGTCTGTACTGCTAATAAAAGGTATCTCTGCCACCACCCTCAAAACTCTTCCCTACTACCATTATAAAATTAAAACACTGAGATTCCATTTGTGTGTGTAACGTGTTAATGAAGACACATGCAGCAGGAGTTGTATGAAACAGGCCCCATGTGAAAAGGAATCCAATTTTATTCTTATTTCATCTTCTAAAAGAATGAAATTGTTTTATCTTTATCTTCCTTGTCCATTCCTAAGTCATTTATCATAATCCCCCATAAATATGATTTGCCCAAATGGAGTGGTGTGACAATGATCCATCCCATTCAGAAATTCCAACATGAGAGGAATGATTTTTGGGTTTGAGATTTGTAGCCAAACCAGTCATGGGTCATTTACTCCCAACTGTTGTGATATGGATTCAGTGCCAAAGCAGCCTTACCATCTTTGGCTTCTATCATGTTCACCTCTGTACATTGCTTTTTATGAACTCTCAAGTTCTTTAAGGCCCTTCAAACTCCTTGACACCATCCTGCTTCAGATCTAGCCAGTCAGTTTCCACCAAAGAAATCATGACATCAGACAGGAATAGCTACTCGAGCAGATATGTGGAACAGCAAGCCAGCAAATGCTACTTGGGGTCCATCAGCAGGAACACAGAGTCCATATCACAGACGTAATTGTTGCACACTACTCTTCCCTCAGTAGACCCTGCATGGAATGATGTATCCAGTTCTAGATATCACAGTTCAAAAGAGACAGTGATAGATTAGAGTAAGTTGAAAGGACAACTATCCAAATGGTGAGGGGGTCTCTAAACCACTCTCTGCCAGGACCAGTTAAAGGTGCTGAACTGAACTGAGGGAAGATATGATAGCAGTGTTAAAATAGCTGAAGGGTTGCCACATAGACTTATTCTGTACAGACTCAGAGGACAGGATCAGGAAGGATTAGGAACTGTGAGGAGATATGTTCAAGCTAGTTATCAGGAGGAATTTCCTACCTGTACAGATAGTTCTTGGATTACATCCATTTGTTCAGTGATCATTCAAATTTGCTCAGTGCTGAACACAGAGGACTTATGACCAATCCTTGGAGTTCTAGCCATCGCAGCATCTCCTGATCACATGATTGACAGCTGGTAGTCACATGATCATGATTTTCAACTTTCCCTGTCAGCTTCTTACAAGCAATGTCAATGGAGAAGCTAGCAGGAAGTCAAAAGTCATGGTTATGTGAGGTCTTTGCCTAATGAGCCATATAGCCCTTGCTTAGCCAAGACTGCCATTGCTAAGGGAGCAGCCACATGACATCTCCCTTTGCTTAGCAAAGCAATTCCAATTGTCATTGTTAGCTGAGGACTACCTATGTGAGCTCTCACCTAGTGGAATAAGCCACCTCATGAAGTGGTGAATTCTCCTTCCAGAGGCCTTCAGACAAAGGCCAAGTGAATATCTGTTGGAGATGCTGTAGTGGATCCTGCACTGAGGAGGGGCTGGATTAGACTACCTTTAAGATGACTTCCAAATCTGTGATTCTATGAGTAAAATGTATTAGCCCTTGATAGTTCTTTATTTTATGTATAATTTGTAGAAGGAGAGCTATAGTAGTCTACAGGAGCCAAACATCTGAAAGAATGTAACCCATGAATTGCCTATTAATAACATGCACTGTATCCTTTGTTCTGAGATATGTAAATATTGTAAAATATGGTTCCAGTTTAGCCATAGATGTCCACCAAGGCCTGGGGGTGGTGGGAGGGAGTGAGGAAACAAGGACGAAAAACGTTCAGTGTGATGTTCTACAATGCAAATTCCACCCAGTATGTGTTGGGGTGAGATCTTGTGATGCAAGTGAGAAAGAGTGGAGTTTGCATCATGACATCATGAAGCTCATTTTGGCATCATGGTTGATGAACTTATTGGATTATCAACACTTGGAAGCATATTTGACAAAATAGTTCAGACTAGTGGAGGATGCTTCTGATACTTTCAGAAAAGGTTAAAAAGTAGTCAGATTTCAGTTTTCCTTTTTTAAAAAAATAGTGTTCTTAAGCAACATTGTAAAGAGAAGCAGCTAAGACAGTTGAGTAAAGAAAGCCAACATCATGGCTTTAATATCATCTCAAATTCTAGTATATATCTGAATCAAGAGTTTTCAGCTCCATCCAGCAGCTGAATTCTCTAGAGTGGTACCAGTAGGCACTATTCTAATAAGAAGACTTCCTCTATTAATTTGATGGTACCACCCAAGAGATAGGACTTGAGGAATCCTGCTGGACTTTATGAGGGACTCTCCTGGAAGCAAGTGATGGCATGTTTGCTCTGCCTGGCTCCATTTGCACATGTTGACTTCGACAAGCTGTTCTTCAAGTGACTGTAGATCCATTGATTTCTTCTTGTGGTTCAATCAGTCTTAGAATTCATTAAGAATTGGGAGGTATTGTTGTCTACTTGGCATAAGAGATGCCTTTGAGAGGAACTTTTATCAAACTTACTACAAATTAAGCATGTCAGGTCCAATAAATCAATTAGATGGAGATTTTAAAGACTTTTCGGTGATATAATTCATTTCATTTCCAATTCTACTGTAATACTTTTTGCTAGGAGGGTTTTTTTACTACCATACAGCTAATCAGCAAAGAGGATAGTAATGAGGCCATTAAAAGCATTGTAGTTGAATCAAATTTTTGATGTCAAACGCTATTTGTCTTCCAGGCTGATTTTTCCACACATTTTTATATCTTGCCATTTCTGTTAAATTGAAATTGCCATTTCTGTTATCCCTTGCCTATCTTCATTGCCTCATGTGTATCCTTGTTGTATCTCAACTACACACTGGCCTAAAACTTTCTGCGATACCCTCAGAGCATCCTCCAGCTAGAGTTGTGAAAAATAATGGAGTGGTTGCATATCCTTCCACCTCCTCCCCCTCCAAAAAAGGGAAAAAACCCAGCCTGGCTAACCCCACATGTGTGACATGGCTCCTGCCCAGAGAACCTCAATTGTGGTCCTCAAAGACCAAAACCTTGTTCATTCCTTCTCTGTCTAATTCCTGTAAACAACTAAGTTAGATAGCTTTCCATAGCTCAAGGATTGCTCTGGTTCTTAAATGCTTCTTAATTAAGGAAATATACTGGTCTCTGAGTACTTTCTAACCATTGAAATATATTCATGTGCAGAAGAGGGGAATTGATTAGTCTCCTCTCCAGTCTACATCTCTATGAAACAGGATGTGAGGAGGGATGTGGAGAACAGAGTCAGTGGTGGCATCATCTTAGAAGAGATTTTTGCTTTGTTGGAATAATTAATATAACAGCAGGGTAGAGTCTTTATCCCTTCTATTAGTCACAGTGATCTCCAGAAATGCATGTTACAGAATACGTGTTAGGGATCTGCTTGAATTAGCTTGAGTTTTTTTCTTAATCCCCCATCCCCTTCCTTTAAAAACAAACAAAAATGATTGATTTAATTTATAAAAGCTGCCCAACTCTTAATGATTCTGGGCTGCTATATATCTTCAATAAATCTCTGTATTGATAGAACTTACTGACTTTAGGTTTCATTGTAGTATAAATCTTGTATTTTTATATTTTTCTTTTTATTCCAGACCCTGTTTTTACCTTGCTTGGTATGTCTAGAGGCAGATAATTCTAATTAACAATATTCTTGGATTTTTCATACATTGTAAAGTTTTGTTTTTGAAGTTTTGATACCCTCGCTGAGTCCCTCTTAAGTACTGAGAACAACACTTCTCTTCATTCCAAACTATCTTACTCTTTAATTAGAAATGATGGGAATTATGAGGCCTCATTTACCACAAGAGTGCTAGATTGCAAACAGTTATGCATTTTGTGCTGTTATTTGCAAAGTGTCTAAAATAAGTGAGCAAACTACAATTACAGTAATCCAAAATATGCTGTTCACTAAATTCTCCTATCTGAAGTCTAAATGAGTGGAGAATGGATAAAGGCATCCAACGTCACCTCTCACTGTCCTTAAAAAAGTGATGCGTGTGGAAAAAAATCTGTGAATGGAAGCAATTTCTTGAGAGAACCTTTCAAACTTATGCTTCCAAAGTTATATCCATACTACCTGGTTGCTTAAACTGTGATTGGAACTTGTCTGTCTGCTTAAAAACTTTGCACAGTTGGAGAGTTTTGTTTTGTTTCATCAAGGTTTTTTCTTTCGCATTTTAGTGTTCACAGAAAAATACTGTACTGTAAACCATGTGGATAAACTGCCTGGCCCACGAGACTGGGTCCAGATTCTGCAGGATCAAATCAAGCTAGCCAGAAGACGGTTGAAAAGAGGATCAGGTTAGTGGGAGAAAGTAAAGGTGGAAGGGAAGTGTGGAGAGAAAGTCAAGAAAACCCCTGTGATCCTATCATGGAGTTGAATCCAGCATTAATTGCAGCAGGGCAGTTCATGTTCCTAAACTAGGTTAGACATGGGTATCTTCCTTCTTCACTCTGTATCTTCAATCTGGAGTGAAAGTTGGAATGGTCTGCATCCAGACGTTCTCCTTTTGGAGAGAGCCATACATTTTCCATGGAGTCTTATCTGTGATTGCTTTCTATAGGCATGATCCTGAATTACATTACAGGGATGAACTGAGAGCTCTGTTACTCTTTGTATGTTTTAAAGATCTTGATATCCCATCATCCTTGACTGAGTGGTTGGGCCTGAGGGAAGTTGCAGAGCAAAACATGGTAGGCACACTAGCTAGTTTCTTTCTCACCGCTTCTCTAGTGCTAAAGTTCTAGCAGATAAATACATCCAAAGTGAGGCATCTGACCTTTCATTTTTTTATTTAAAAATTCATTCAGTTTCCTTTGAAGGTAATCCTTCCACAGGATTAATGTTTCCCAGGTAACATTTCAAAGCAAAATGCACAATTCCCCCAAAAGAACATCATTCACATTTTTAAAAAATATTTTTGTTAAAATTATAGAGTACAAAAGAAAGTAAAACATTTACATATTTAAACAGCAGCAGCAGGAAAGACTGTAGAATAACAATGGTCTTTAAGCCCCATCAAAAGACAGGCAAGAAGAGGTGTGTGTGTGTGTGTATGTGTGTATACACACACACACACACACACACCTCTTC
>JANHZU010001487.1:58227-68746 GCA_032468055.1 Acrochordus granulatus | reverse complement strand
GAGCTTGGTCTAATTCCACTTAATCGATAATGATATGTTGTATATACAGTGCACTGGCAAACTTTGGTCTAGTCAGATTTAGATGATGTTTACATAATGAATGGTTTTTGTAGAGATTGTAAACTTGCTTTTTTTGAATGTGATAAGTAGAGACCACCAATCCATTTCTAGATTCTTTCTTGCAAATGGATGAATGTGCAGAGGCTCAGTTCACATGGATGCCTCATGCAAAAATGCATTTATATTCAGAGAGTTAAATTCAGAGTATCTCAGTAAATCACCAGTAGTCTGCAGACCCTAAGGTCTGTTATTATGTTAGAAAACATTAGTGAAGAACAAAAATAGTAGGTATCTTAGTTCCAATAAATCAGCCCCTTGTCTCTAAGTCTCAGAAACATTCATATCACTTAACAAAAGTAAATTAGAGTTTTAGTAGAGAATTTTGCTGTTAATCTAATGCGATGTTTTCAGCAAAATCTCAGTATTTGTACTGGGTATTCAGCTATCATTTGTGCATGTGTTACATTGGCCCAATGTTGTTGATTTCTGTTAAGCTTTGCATGTTTAGTGTCAACACACTATGGACTGTACTATAGTCTGCCATTTTCCTCCTTATTTTTCAGAAACCAGTGTGGAAGAAGCAAATGTTACTTTCCATTTATGTAAACACATGCAGAATAAATTTGTTTGGAAAGCAATGATAGTCAGTGGGAAATAAGCTTCTCTAGGAAAGAATTCTAAATATGAGGCACCACAACCAAGAAAGCTTATAATTAACAATTATTCCTGAATCTCAAATGACATTTGGAACAAGCCAAGAACTGCTCTTAATGCATGTAAGCTTAAGGTTAGCTCATGTGAAAGATGAACCTCTCGCAACTCAAGTCTCAAGTCATATCATAACCACCAGACTTTGGAACTATGGTTGGAAATGTATGTATGTGGGGGTGAGGGGGGAATAGCTAGTGTGGCTTCTTAAGAACCGAAGAGATACAGTCTTCATAGCAATATTGTTTTACAGTATAACTATTAAGAGGATTTTTTGAGTGTGTGATAAGAGCCAAGTTATTTAAGGCCATGCATTTACTCCCAATGTGTGCATAGGATAATAATTTTAGTATAGGTCTGCACTGGAACCCTGAGGTTGAACTAAAACACTCTTCAGCCTCATCCACAATGGCCCACAAGTTGAAATGCTGGGAGTCATAGTTCAGCACATTTGGAAGGCCTGTGGTTCTGTATCTGTAGAACAGATAAAGACAAAAGTATTTTCTTTGTTTTGCTAATCTTGAATAATTGTGATACATCATTTTTGTGCTGTCCCATATATAATTTTATATCAATTTAATGAGTATTGAATGCATTTGCATTCATCTACTCTGTTAAAAAATAAAAGTACAAAGTGGGTTAGTTGGATGATGGAGAGATTCAAAGGCATGCATAAAATTATCGCTGTATCGATGAGATGGGCAGCAATAAATAAAATAAAATGCCCTTGAATAATATATAGCCTTTGACATTATTAGCACTTCAGATTCTTTTGCTTGTTTTTTTCAGATTTTGAATAACAAAGGAAAAAATACAAAATAATTGGATACATTCATAAATAAGATATATTGAAAAATAAATAGTGCTGCATAGAGCATGTTAGTTCTAGTTTTTTAAAAAATATAATAAAGTATGAAATAAAAAGTTTATATGATACTCCAATTGTAAAAAAGGGACATTTCTTCCATATTAATCTAAAGCCTGAAAGTCTAATTAAATGTATTTTTGTCATCTAATCTTGCACCTAAGATAGCTCCAATGCCTTTAAGAATGGCCACCCTCCATATATTTTGGTTTAATCGTTTAGGCAAATTATTTTTCAACTGATGGAAAATTTTAATTAATAATTCGAGAAGGGTTACATGAACATTTAATTGTTTTAATTGGCTTTTATATTTGATTTAAAAGTTGGTTTTGTTGTATGTCACTCGGAGCCATCTTGTGTGAGATGAGTGGCCATATATATTTGATTAAATAAATAAACATTGTAATTGGTTCAGTTAGGTGAGTTTCTTTGTAGAAATAATTGCTGGGATATATAGGCTCAGAATACTACAAGGTTATGCACAAAATATTACAAGCTAGGTTTCAGCAGTATGTGAACCGAGAACTCCCAAATGCACAAGCTGGTTTTCGAAGAGGCAGAAGAAATAGAGATCAAATTGCCAACATTCACGGGTGCATGGAAAAAGTGAGGGAATTCCAGAAAAACATCTACTTCTGCTTCATTGATTATGCAAAAGCCTTTGATTGTGTGGATCACAACAAAGTGTAGCAAATTCTAAAAAAGATGGGAATAACAGATCACCTTACCTGTCTCCTGAGAAACTTGTATGCTAGTCAACAGTTAGAACTGGACATGGAACGACAGATTGGTTCAAAATTTGGAAAGGAGTACGACAAGGCTGTCACCCTGCTTATTTAACTTATATGCAGAGTATTATTATTGTCACCCTGCTTATTTAACTTATATGCAGAGTACATGTGAAATGCTGGGCTGGATGAATCAGTTGGAATTAAGATTGCCAGGAGAAATAACCTCAGACATGCAGACGATGCCACTCTGATGGCAGAAAGTGAAGAGGAGCTAAAGAGCCTTTTAATGAGGGTGAAAGAGGAGAGTGCAAAGCTGGCTTGATACTCAATGTTAAAAAAACTAAAATCATGGCAACCGGCCCCATCACTTCCTGGCAAACAGAAGGGGAAGAAATGGAAGCAGTAGCAGATTTCACCTTCTTGGACTCCAAGATCACTGCAGATGGTGAAATCAGCCATGAAATCAAAAGACGCTCCTTGGGAGGAAAGCTATGGCAAACCTGGACAGTGCATTAAGAAGCAGAGACATCACCTTGCCGACAAAGGTCCGCATGGTCAAGGCTATGGTTTTTCCAGTAGTACTGTACGGCTGTGAGAACTGGACCATAAAGCAGGCTGAGCGCTGAAGAATTGATGCCTTCAAATTGTGCTGCTGGAGAAGACTCTTGAGGGTCCCTTGGACTGCAAGGAGATCCAACCAGTCAATCCTACAGGAAATCAACCATGATTGCTCATTGGAGGAACAAGATACTTTGGCCACATAATGCAAAGAGAGTTTGCATTCTCCAAACTCCTTGGAGAAGACTGCAGTGCTGGGAAAGATGGAAGGCAAAAGGAGAAGGGACAGCAGAGGATGAGATGGGTAGATAGCACAATCAGTGCAATGAGTGTGGGCTTGGGAGGCAGTGCAGGACAGGGAGGCCTGGCATGTTGCGGTCTGTGGGGCCGCAAAGAGTCGGATACAACTGTGCGACTGAACAAAAATCAGAGGAAACTGAAAACAAACCCTACCCAACTCTTTAGAACTTTGTACTTTTTAGCATAGAATACAGCCACTTTTTCAGTTTGGCTGGAGAAATCACTTTGAAAATGTCTCTTTGATTTGGAGCTGAGCTAGCAAAATAGCAATAAGCCACTTAACGTTCCTCTGTGAGATAGCAAAGGGAAGGTTTTTGCTATTTTCACATTCTTGCCATCTTTTCAAAAGACAGTTAACTGCCTGTGGTTGCAAACAGAAGGTTGAACTAGATGATCTTTGTTGAGGGAATTATAGCAGTTTATTTTTTCAGTACACAGTATGACAATATTTGCTCAATACTGAGAACAGTTGCTGTAATACTGAAAGAAGGTAAAGTGAAACTGGTAGGAATTAATGATAGTTTTAACTTTGTTTGGGTTTCACATATTTATTTAACAACTTTCAGTCATTTTCTCAGAGAAATTCTACCATGGCCAGAGAAGTTAAGATGATAGTTGTGAGGGTACCATCAAACCCTGTCCTCCTTAAATGCATGCTGCTCCTAACATGCAGCCTAAATTTACTATAAAGACTCTTACTTTACATAATTCTGAAATTTTATCAGATACAAATAACTTTTTACTCGCTCAATACGTGAAATCAAGGAAGGGCTAGGAGATATTGTTTCGATAGTAAAAAGTAAGTAAGTAAAATGCCATAAAATATAGGATGCATGTGGTAAAAATAAAAATGACCACAAAGAAGTGAAAAATATGCTTGCCCTAAATGCAAGTATTGTGCCTCCGCAAAGCAGTTCTTGTGAATATCTTGTGATGGGTCTGCACAGGCATAGACCCACATGTGTGAATTTGCAAGCAATCACTCAAAGCAGTATAATGACTGAGAAGCAACTCATTCTTAGCAGAAAAAAACAAGGGAAGACATCAGCAAATAATTTTCAGTTAATCCGGGTAAACCTGTGCATATCACCACCACCTTAAAAATGTTAAGTTACAATGAATTAATTTCTTTCCAAAATTTGCTGCATTTTAAGTACCCTTTAATATTAATTTAATTCAGATCTTTCAGCCAAGTGTTTCTCGGTTTTCTTTTGCCCTCTTCTGGTTTAATGTGTGTGAGATTAACTAGATTAACTGGTTTAACGTATGTGTGATTTATGCACAGTGGAAAATTCCAGTTTTGTCTGCTACCATCATGGAAATTTTATAGAGAGCTAATTCAGATTTTGCCCAATCATTTTGTGACAGTGGTGGTAATTTTTTTCAAACAAGTAATTCCTTATCTTAGGAATTCCTGAAAAATAACAAGATACGTCTGGGAATAAATTATGGATGCACATTGATTATATGTGTTAAAAAAAGAACATGGCTAGGTTAGCATTAAATTTAGTTAGTTTTTGGGAGGCTATACGTTAGTTAGCTAAGCCCAAACTGAACTCTTCGGGTTAGTTTTATTATTTAGTACATTGTGCAAATCTCCAAACAGTTTAAGAATTTTATTCAAATGCAGTATAGAATTGTGTTTTAATCATGCTACAGAGAACGCATTTCATTAGTTCACTATAAGCCCATATTTACTTTTCAGGAATATGTATGATAATTATAGTTTAATTTTAACTATAGTTGAATTTTAATTTTCAACTTTTAACTCTTTTCCAGGTACCCTCTTTGAAGCCACAACTTCTGCACCAGTGTTTCATTAGCATATTCATGGCCTTTGTTTGAGATGATGCCAGCAACATTTCTAGATTACTTCATTATCTATGTTCTCCTGTTTCATGATTCTCTGATCAATTTTTTCATGCTTCTCTAGCATGGAATAATTAAGCGACAAATCAATTTCCTTTTGATTTAATCAAAATAACTAGGTTTGTTCAGTAGTCAGGCTATAGTGCAATTAGTCTGGTAACCAATGTGATAGAATGAATTTTGCTTTTATGATGGCATTTTCCCCACATAAATCCATGCATGCTGGCTATTCTATTTGAATAGAAAAGAAAGTTAAAAGCTTCTCTTTATCTTAGAAGAGAGCTCCTAACACATCCATTTCATATAGACTTTTTGTGCAGAAGTTATGCAACCAAAAAATAAAACTTCTGAGAAATTTAATGAGTCTTAACCCTTTCCTGAGTTGAGCCTTTCCCCTTGAGTTTCTACAATTGAATTTCTACAATTTCTACAAGGATAAAAAAATGTTTTTTCAGAATTGGAAGCAGAATTAGTAATTAATACTACTAGCAATGTCATGTTTAATCCAGATCAAATACTCATAAGTATAACAAACTGTTTTCCATATTTTGTAGTCCCCTTACTTTTCCATGGCATTTGAGTCTCATAATACCACCTTGTAGTTCCAAAAGAGTCTTTCAAGAATAATCATTGGGCTGGGAGGGATCTTGGAGGTTTGTTAGTTCAACCCCCTGCACAGGGCAGGATTCTGACCAGTTAGTTTCAAAATCACTTCAGTATGTTCCCATTCTCATTGGTCTAGTGGTTTGCTGGTCAGTATGTTCATGTCTTTCTCCTTGCCTAATTCCTCAAGAGCTTCTTGGACAGTCTTTCCATATCAAAGGAGAATATGCATGTAGACACCTATCTTAGTTTTACTTTGTCCTTGAGTCAGTCTTTGTCTAGCATCTCAGTACAGGCAGAATTTCCTTTGCTCTGATTTTAGTTGGTGTATCTACTTAGTCTACAAGAATATTTCAGAAGGAGTAAAAAATGGAAACCTAGGTGAGATGTGAGATGCTGTACAAGTTAATTGGCCACCTGTAGACATTTCTTCGTATAGGCTTAATTTCAGCTACCTCTTAAGGGAAGCTTACATAGACTGAGTTTTTGCATACTCTCTGTATAATGTGCAAATTACCTGAATGTGTACAGGAACAAAAAATTAATATATTTATTTTTCTCATCATTGAACTAATAATCCTTAACTTCGCCAATACGTGTGCACCTAGCCATGTTACTTTCCTTTTTTCTGCTAGCCTAGGGGGACTGGGAATTCTGAGAATTTAGGAGAAATTTTTTGGAAAAAATAAATTTAGGGGATTCTTTCCATCTGTGTACATTTCCTCTCCTGATTCTATCCTTTAAGAGCTGATAGGATATTTGGAATCTATGTTAATATTTCTCTTTTCAAACAAAGCCAGCATAAGTTATGTATCCAGCTATCCACTAATTTTAAGAAGATTACACTCCAATATTTCACAAACACCATTTTGAATATATTTGCATTTCTGTTACTTTTGGAGATCCCATATCTGTCCTATGTTCTACATGAGAATCTGTCTGGTCATAGTTTAGATGAAGGGTTGATGCCACATACTTTAGATGAAGGGTTGATGCCACATACTTTAGATGAAGGGTTAATGCCACATATTAGGCATCTCTAGCAGTGTCTGTTGGTGTGCTTAGGAATCCTCTTTTCAGCTTGCTAATCTTGGCTGGAAAATAATCATTTGTGCAGTTCAATAATGTTTTATAAATTTTTAAAAATACAGTACAAACAATTTAAATGTGGCTTTTCTTGATGACATGATAAACTTGGCTAGTGCTATAGTCTTTATGAAACCCATTTTTAATTAAACTTTCCTCCATGAATGCAAATTATTAAGTCTTTTCCATAAATCTATAAATGAGGCATACATATTGTAGCAATTAACCAACAATCTTATGAATCTTAAAAACAATTCCCTTTGTGTTGATTTAACTGTGACTACTGTTAAAACTTTTTTCCAGAAGTCTTTTTTATAGATTTTATTAGGAAAATCATTCCATATTTAGATAAGTCTCAATCTTATGTATATATGTTTTATTAATATGTACATATTTAGCTATTTTTTAAATTACTATGTTCTTAATAAAACCAACAAAGGACTAGTTGTGAAATGGTGCATAAGACTGTGTCGTGTTATCAGTCTCTGGGAATCTCTCTTTGTTAAGTTCAGCAAAATAATAATAAATTACTCTTATTTAATCAAAGTCCTTATGCTTTTCTGACATTTTTTTTTAAATTACAAGCAGTTTTTCTAAATAACACCTGAATCTCAGGTTTCTTCATTTCAGTGTCATGTTGTTACTAATGTAAAAGAGTGGTCAATCACTTATGCATCACCCAGGAAATTGGTAATACGGCTAAATTAACTGCTCCAAAGCCAGGATCAAATCAGTAATTGTGTTTTGCTTCAGCTTTATTTCTGAAGGAAAGAAATTTGCTGTTAATATGTAACATGGCAATGATTTGTCCCATTTAAAACAGGATGGGATGAACAGGAACAATTGTGGTTTTGTTTATTTAAAAAATGGTACTGTTCTCGTATCTGCTGAGGTGGACATGAGATATATATCTTCTAATTCCCTTCTCTCGATTCCTGGAATAATCTTCCATCATTTCAAGGGGAGATACCAAAAATACAATAGGCATTTGAAAATAGGCTTAGCATGATTTGTAAAAAGAAACACACACACTTTAAAATGAAAAATCCTGGTCCCATCACTTTGCATCATCTTCTTCTCTTTATCCACCAATAAAATGCCAAGTGTCACCTCCAGTTTGTAAGATTGTAACGTGGCTGTAACCATGTTAAACTAAGCATGCTGGTTGGAGAATTCTAGCTACTGAAGTCTTAACAATCTTACGGTTGCCAAGGTTGAGAAACACTTTTCTAAACAAATTTTATTTGACAACCACTGAATAGAAAAGCAATAACCTCTCAGGAACAAGGAAGAAGCAGGAATCTATTTTATCATTAAGCATTATGGAAGAAAGAAAAATAATTGTTAGCACGTTCAAAGGGAATAAAACAATAGGTTACTGGTTTGAGACTTTGACAAGACTACACATCATCAACATTAGAATAGGAAGAGAGAGATTTAATGGTCACCAAAAATGGTCCAAAAAGGATCATTTACTGATTGAGGCCTAAAATCTCGCATTCCTGCTTTATATTTTGGGAATAAAAGTCACAGATTTGGTGTATAATCAACAGGTCATCCCAGAAAAAACATTGGCTACAGTATATGATTCTAGATTGTCAGTGGAAGAGTGAATATTTGTCACAAACCCACATAAAAAAGGCAAGATACCTGGAGAAAGAACAATCCTGGCTTTTATCCTGCAATTCAAATATCGGATCTCCATGAACTTCACAAATCAACAACATACTAAATATGGTTCTGTTCTTTGCCTGTATCTCTACAAGTAGGAGACAATGCAAAATTGACACCCAGGAAGGAACAAGCAAGTATGTTTCTCTGTCCAAAACAGCAATGGAAGAGAATGAGTCAGAGAGTAAGAAGCTGTGGAGAGCAAAGCTTCCAAAATTGGGTTGCTTCCAATCTTGCAAACCAAGAACAAAATCAGAAATACTCGGGATAAGAACACCTGAAGATGAAAACTCCTGTCAAGCTTTACTGGACTAGAGCAAGCAGCCAGCAGTACAGTTAATAGAGAGGATCAAAGGGGATTATAAACAGGTTTGGCAGGCAGTGCGCTCCAAGCATTGCAATGTGGCCATTTCTGGACAAACTGGTTCGAAATGTCATCTGGTAATGCCAGCTATCTTACACCTACTGTATAAAAACTAGCCATTTTGCCAATTTTTTACTATCCTTTCACTAGGGTTTTCTTGGGAAAACTTCAAGAAAGTGGCTTGATGTGGCTTCTTCATTCTCAATGAAAGTGGCTTCTTCATTCTCAATGAAAAGAAGAAATGGGAACTTCAATAGAGATTCCACTATGTATTACACCTGGAGGAATTCTGAAAAAATGTCTGATCTTCAATGTTGAGGCATGAGTGTAGTAATAGTTTCCTCCAAAGCTTTTCTAGTGCAAGGCTTATTGCTCTTTTAGTGACCTCTTGCATCCAAGAGACCAAAAACTCTTTAATGTTTTGTTTCAATCCAATGAAATCCCTGAATGTTGCAACCACATCTGTTTTCTTTGCCTTAAAGGTAAAGGTAAAGTTTTCCCCTTCAGTTGTGTCCCAATCTAGGAAGCAGTGCTTATCTCTTTCCTAGGCAAAGAGCCAGTATTTGCCCGAGGACACTTCCATGGTCACGTGGCCAGCATGGCTATATGCCAAGATGCATGGACACTGTTACCTTCCCCCCAAAGGTGGCACCTCTTTATCTACTTGCATTTTACATGCTTTCGAACTAGTAGGTTGGCAGGAGCTGGGGCAGGAGTCGGAGCTCACCCCATTACCCGGCAGTGCTGGGTCTTGAACTCGGGCTGCCAACCTTTTGGCCAACAAGTCCAGTGTCTTTCTTTGCCTTATTTGCTGCCAATATTTTCTTTTTTTTTTTCTGGCTTACCGCTTATGTTGATGCCTTGGAGATGTTACACATTGGCCACAAAAGCAACAGTAGTGATAAAAGATGTAAAGATGTAAGAAAAAAGGGCAACACTAAAAATCACAGGAAGATACAAAACCTGCTTTGCATTTGAAGGCAAGAGGGTTAAAAAGTAATCACAGTTCCCTATTACTCAAGGTATCAGTTTTGCAGAGTTATAATTCAGGATCAATTACAATAGTCAGTACACAACAGCTTCGTTTTATATAAATTAACCTTAGAAAATCAATTATGGTAAACTAGTCTCTCTGCTCCATCTGTAATCACAGCAAATAAGACAATTAAGAGAATATCAGTGTAAAGGATTTAGAATATATATCAGCAGTATCTACAAAGAAGATTAAAATAATCCAGTTGGTAGCCACAATTTATGTACTTACAAATTACTGGAAGAATAAAAAGTGATCTCAGGAAAAAAGAAGCATCAAGTAGAATGACAGAAGTTTAATGACTGTTCAAAATTACAATGGCACTGAAAAAAGTGACTTACAACAAATTACAAATTAAGCATGACTCACTTAGTAACTGCATTGCCTAGCAACATAGATTCCAGTCCCAATTGTCGTAAGTCAAGGACTACAGAATCAGGATAACTTACAGATTGGTAAACTGTTATTGAAATATGACATAGAAACAGAACAAATTAAAACCTGCATGATGAAATGGGTCCAAAACGTCAAAGAATTATGGAGAAAAAAAACAATAACATTCACTCCAAATTACAGTTTAAGGGAAAATTGGTACAAAATGTATTATAGGTGGTATAGAACCCCATCAGTGATTACCAACATGGATAAATTATATAATCAGAAATGCTGGA